>CM077031.1:63955909-64235218 GCA_039090855.1 Macrothele yani | reverse complement strand
CTACACAGAGACACGGGTCTCCATCCAGCAAGCTCACGAGCAGGATCGTCAGGGGTTTTAGAACGAAGAGTCACAACACTACTCCTCATGGATTTAGTCAAATTTCCTTTATCAGCAATGTTGTTACAAATTCTACATAACCAGGGGACCAAAATATTGACAAATTTCTTGTAAAATTCGGCCAGAAGCCCGTTAATACCCGGCGACTTTCTGGGCTTGAGGTTCAGGATCGCCCACCTGACTTCAGTTTCGGTGAATTCCCCTTCCGACAACTCCCTATCTTCATCAGAAATACTCGGAGTACCCTCCAGTCAAGCTTCCATGACCTCAGGCTGCACTTCCTCTTTGCCAAATAACCTGCCATAAAAGTCAGCCGCCGCCTGCAGGATATCGGAAAGATCTCGGACCTTCTCTACCGTCAATGCCAAGGCATTGAAGGTTCTCCCTAACCCTCTCGTTCTCGACTTTAAGTTAGATGAAGTTAATATCACTTTCCTGCCGAAGCACTTCCAAGACCCCAGTCAACTTGACCGCCGAGCCTTCCTTCCGATAGAAGTGACTAATTTCACTCCTGATATTAGTAATCAGAGAGGAATTACACCCATCTTTATCACTTCGAATCGCCGCATTAAGGATGTTCATCAAAATCATGTGACGCCTTCTCTTCGACTTGGCCAACTGTCCACCATTCTGAGAAAGGAAATATTTCACCTCCTCTTTCGTCTGTTCCCAAACACCACACTTATCGTCAGTGATCGTGTCCGCGCCCGCGTTCAGGATCGAGCGAAGGTGCACTAGCGCATCTTCATCGTCTAACATAGATATGTTCAAACGCCACGGAGTAGCACCTCTCTCTTCTCGGAACCGACACACACACGTCCATCAGGACTGCAGAGTGGTCCGAAACATACAACAGTGGGAGAGTTCGGACCAAAGATCTAAATCCTGTCAATCTTCGACACAAGAAACATATTCAGGCGGGAGGCGCTGCCTCCTCTAAACCAGGTATAACCCGGAATACTGCGGTTAAGTCTCCTCCAGGCATCCCAGAGACCTTGGCCGTCCAGGAGGACCTTAACCACGTTCCCATAAGCTTTTGACCACCTACTGGTTCCGGCCCTGTCGAGGTCGCAGTCGGCGACCGCATTAAAATCCCCGCCAACAATCAACACATCTTCCGAACTTCTGATGAAATGCGGAAGTTAATTATAGAACGACCTCTGCAAATTACCCTTATTAGGAGCGTAAATACACACAGGTTTCATGGAGATATTCCAACTGTGGACGTTAAGAGAGATCACCCGACCTTCCCCGTCCGATTCAAAGTGAGTGATGTCTCTTTCAAACTTCTCTTTATAAATTATAGCAACTCCTGTGTAACCAGTACTCCCAAGCGAGTACTTAAATCTGAGACCGGACCTTCTGCGAAAAGCAAAAATCTTTTCCTTATCCTTATGGTGGGTTTCCTGAATCATGAGGAAGTGCCAGATTATTCTGGCGAAAGAACCCTTCGAGCCAACACTGCTTCGCCTCCCAATTGAGGCCCTGAACGTTCAAGGAACCAACCCTAATGTTTGTGCCGGAAAAATTAACCATACCAGAGTCCATACTTACTTGGTCCTGCAAAAAGAAAGAGTTTCAAAGACAAACCCAGAAATAAAACGCAAAACCCATATTCTGAACTTGGAGAGAGAGGAAACGTGACCAAGTTACTTTTCAGTACCAGCCTTCTTAACAACACTTCTAGTCAACCTTTCTTCTCGAAGAACTTGGCCATTCGCTGTTGGGATCACATGTCCCGAGCCATGCAACATTACAGAGGCAGCAGCAGCAAGATCATTAACCGCTTTAAAATTGCCCGCAGTATACTTTTTCCAGGTCTTTTTTACTTGTTCTGATACTGGAGCTGTAGGTCAGCACAAAGGGACTCAGTATTCTCATTATCTACTTCGGTATCAGTACAAGCCTAAACCTTTACCGTTCACAACAGCAGTATATGAGAATTGATTCTCCTCCTCACTCCCGACGCCGACGTTCAGCGGTCCTGCGGTAGGGCCCCAGAACGTTCCGTGGGCCTCCGGCGTTGCCTCAGAGCCGGCGACGACGTGACCGCCGCCCGCAGTAGTGGGAACACTAAGTGTAGGTGAGCCTCCGGGACCCCGAATTGGCTACTTCTGCCCGTCTGAGGGTGGAGTAGGGCACGCGCGGCTTCTCTTTCGGGAGGCCGCCCGTCCTGGCTATCCATGGCCGCGGAGTTTACCTCCGTCCCTTGGCCTTGGCCAGAAGGACGGCTGCAGTCATATCCGTTTCTTCCCAATGACTATGGTCCTTGGGGAGACCCGGAAACATGCTATGCACATTGGGTCCTCAATGGAAACCAAAGTTCCCCCTATTTCACCAAAACACTGGGCTTCACTTTTTCCTTCATTTTGACACTTAGCACTTTCAACACACTCATTACACTTCACCCTCAATAAGAATATTATTATGACTAAAATCGGGGAATATGTCATTATCGCAGCTATCATTACTTCCGCTTTCACTTAGAACACCCTCCATCACAGAATCGATGTCAGAGAATTCAGACTCACATTCATTGTTCTCTGAGACATCAGTACTTTCCACACTAGAATTCTCTTCTCCATCGCAGGAAAAGTCCCTACTTTCTCCAGGCTCTTTTCGGGCACTACTGGGAGCCTGCTTGTCCTCTTCGATGGAAATAACCCCCGTGCTGGATTCCACTGGAATTATAGTACCGGAGCCATTAACATCAACCTCCATATTTTCCTAATTTTGCTCATCCACGATGCTTACGATTCCGGGCCTGGATTTGAGAACCTCAAGGTCTTTGACAGACAAATTTCTTGATTTCTTAGTAACTTTATTATACCCATCGTTATCCGAAGTTGAAGGGGAGAGACCCCTCTTCTCATCTTCACCGATAGGAAAGGTTTCTCTCTCCTTCGCTGGAACAGAAACATGCTCTTTATTCACATTGTTAGTTACACTGTTCTTACCTGAACTAGCATCATTACCTTCCTCGGGGATCCTGTGAGGTTTTGAGGCGTGCTCCGAGCTGGTAATTTGGTGGGCCTCATCTGTTCTACTCGAGGCCGCAGCCTCGGGAACACTTTTTGATCCCTCCGCCTCACCAGCATGGCCCTCCTCCATCTCTTCTGGTATTATTTGCGCCTCTGGTCATTTGAACAAAGGCATTGCCTACTGGAAAGAGGAGGCCCTAAAACGAACCGTTGTCATGTGACCAAAATGGTCTGAAATTGATGCAATTTCTCCAAGGTTTTACCGCAGGTGAATACAGTTATTATTCTTGTGATTAAAGTCTCTTAAAACCCCTTATTTGCATTAAGTTTTCCAGTCAAAACTGCTTTATTCTTGTGTCAATTTTGTAAAAATGTAATCGTGTGAAATATTAAATTTTGTGTAGGGTTTAGATTACTATATCTGTAGCACTTATAAATAACATTTGCTCGCAGTAGTTAAAAAAAAATGATTACAAATAATAAGCTGAAAATTTGGACTTTGGGCAGAAGAGCCGCAGATTGCTTAGTGGTTAGCGAGTCAGACTATCAATGCAAAGGTTCCCAGGTTCGAACCTGGGCTGATCTTTCAGAGATGGTGTGATTTACTAACAATCGCTGAATACCCCCGTTCATCGGACGAGCACGTTAAGTGACGGCCTCCAGGCTAGACCCACTGGTTAAATGGGTATCGTTTCTTACACACACACACCCTTAAATTCTCTCACCCTTCTATGTGCAACATCGTATTTGCACTGTGGCGCCATCTACTGTACTCTAATCTCACTACAAACTGTTCTGTCAAAGTCGCTAGACTTGTTCTCATTCCTTCCGCTTCTGTGTCCTGCCCAAAGGGCGATCTCGCTGTAGGTGGCTGGGACCTAAACTCTACTCACTGTGGACGAATGTCCTACAAGAAAATGACTTCTGCACTTTGTGTAATGTTTTTCTTCGTGATTGCCGCGGGAAGGACCTGAAGTTTGAATCCACTAAATACCCGCGTGTGTCGGTTGGGCACGTTAAGCCGTCGGACCCCGGGTGCTAGCCCCCGGTAATAAATAAGGGCGTGTTCCTCACCCCTTTTCTACTTCGTTTTCGTGTCATTTTCCCTTCGGGCACTCTAGCCGAAATCTTCTAGCTTCCTATTTCAAAGGGTTCTTTAAGACCTGTGGTCAGACACTCCCTTCCTAAAATCCTCTACATATGATCATTTTAGAGGAGACGTTCGTGACTGCCAGAGAAAGGACCTCAGGTTCGATCCACTAAATACCCCGGTAATAAATAAGGGCGTCTTCCTCCCCCTTTCTACTTCGCTTCCGCGTTACTTTCCTATCGGGCAATCTAGCCCAATTTTTCTAGCTTCCTATTTCTAAGGGTTGTTTTAGACCTGGGGTCAGACACTCCCTTCCTAAAATCCTTTACATCTGATCTGATATTTAGAAGAGGGCCGCGGGTGGTCTAGTGGGTAACTTACGTGACTGCCACGGAAAGAGCCTCAGGTTCGATCGCAGCTGGTACGAACGCTCGATCCACTAAATAACCGCCGTGCGTCGGATGGGCACGTTAAGCCGTTGCACCCCGGGTTTTGGCTTTCCGGTAATAAATAAGGGCGTCTTCCTTCCCCTTGCTACTTTGCTTCCGTGTCACTTTCCTATCGGGCGCTCAAGCCCAAATATCTTAGTTTCCTATTTCTAAGGGTTGTTTGAGACCTGGGGTCAGACACTCCCTCTCTAAAACCTCTGCATATGATGCCAATAGGAAAGTGACACGGAAGCGAAGTAGCAAGGGGGATGAAGACGCCCTTATTAATTACAGGGGTCGAACGTTTCGTATCCGCCTGGAATCGGACTTTTCCAATTACGATACCGACAAGAAGTCGAACATGTTATCGATATATGTTTAGTTTTTATTTGACACATTTATATTTTTTAGTTTTATTTGTGTTTCACATTCACAAATAGTTTTTTCTTACTATTTTTAATATTTACCCTTTCTCCAAAGTTGCAACACCCACTATCTAGGGCATTCAAGTTGAACCAAAACAAAAATTCTGAATATGTTAGATGCAAAAATTGGTTTATCTTCTGTTAAGAAATCTTTTTGCAACGTCAGTTTAATAATTCGAAGTGTTCTCATTTTTGGCCCAACAGTGTGCAATTAGTAGGATTACCTTAGGGAATTAAAGATTAAAAGTAATAAAACTTAGTTTTAACACCCTGTTGGTAGGTGTTAAAACTAAGTTTTATACTATATATATATATTGCCACAGAGTATATGTTAATTTGCTTTCGTTCAATTTGAAATTTAACCTGATATAATTATTTCATTGAATATCACTTAACCACATCTAAAGAAAGCAGCGCAGTTCATTACAAGGGACCCTTTATTTCCTGAAGACACTTAACAAACACTTTCTAAAACGAAGCTTAACAAGTTAGTAAAATCATGCAATGCATTGATTATGATACGCTTTCCAACATACCAGAAATTATTACTCAAGTTATGAGGATAATGGCCGTGGAATAAATCTCGCTCCTGTATCCTTACCTTTGACCCCATTTCCATGATATTCAACAGAACCGGTTCAGTACACCTAAGAATAACATACTAACGTTTTGTCGCAATAGAAGCAGTTTTACGCATGTTATGAGAATAATGGCTGTGGAATAAATCTTGCTTTTGTGCAATGACCTTTGACCCCATTTCGTTGATATTCAACAGAACCGGTTCACTATACCTCCGGAACAATATGATAACGTTTTGTCGCAATCAAAACATGTTTTGGTAAGTTACGATGCACAAGGGCAATGGAATGGATCCTACTCCAGTGTTCCCGACCTTTGACCCCATTTCGCCCATTTTCAATAGGGTTCGTCCCCAGTGGCTCCCTACCACATACTTAAATTTCATCGAAATCGAACCATTATAAGGGCAATGGAACAAATTCCGCTCTTATGTCCTGCCTGACCTTTGACCCCATTTCGCCCATTTTCAATAGGGTTCGTGCCCAGGTGGTTCCCTACCACATACTAAAATTTCATCGAAATCAAACATTATTTACGCTTGTTATGACGCAAAAAGGCAATGAATTTGGATTCCACCTCTATGCTCTGACCTTTGACCCCATTTCGCCCATTTTCAACAGGGTTCGTCCCCAGGTGGTTCCTTACCAAATACTAAAATTTCATCGAAATCGAACCATATTTACGCATGTTATGACGCATTAAGGCAATGAAATGGATCCCGCTTTTATGTCCTGACCTTTGACCCCATTCTACCCATTTTCAATAGGTTTCGTTCCCAGGAGGTTCCTTAACCACATACCAAAATTTCATCGAAATTGAACCATTTTTAAGCAAGTTATGACGCATAAGAGCAATGGAATAAATTCCGCTCTCATGCCTTGCCTGACCTTTGGCCCCAATCTGCCAATTTTCAATACGGTTCGTGCCCAGGTAGTTTCCTACCACATACTGAAATTTCATCGAAATCGAACCATATTTACGCATGTTATGACGCAGAAAGGCAATGAAATGGATCCCATTCTTATGGCGTGACCTTTGACCCCACTTCACCCATTTTCAATAGGGTTCGTCCCCTGGTGGTCCCCTACCACATACTAAAATTTCATCGAAATCGAACCATTTTTACGTGAGTTATCGTGCCGAAGGACAGACGGACGGAAAAAGCTGGAGCATATACGCTTCTTCAACCTACGGTTGGAAAGCGTAAAAAAGCAAGACTGGAAGAAATTTTGGCAAATTAACTTGCTGGTTAGTTTCCAGTTTTGGAAGAATATATGTCGATAAGTTTTGTCGTAAATATGGGAGACATTTTTCAGCAAAATCTTGTATGATAGAAAGGATCATAAAAAATGCTGATGTTGGGTATGTCAGCCCTCAACGGTCTTCATTGCGATTAAATTAAGAATGGGTGCCATGCAATTACAGCTAGCCAATTTTTATGAGCAGGAGGGGCAGTCTGTTTTTTCATCAATAACGTTCACTAACTATCCAGCCACAAAAGCTCAACTTGCAAACTTTAAGCTGACTCTTGGGGTTTCTTTTTAAGGGGAGAAAAAAAATATAATATATGAATATATTAGATCTCTACGACCAAAAGTAATGCCACAGAAGTACAGTATTTCAAATAAAATGAAACTGAAGAGGAGTCAAATTGCACTGAATAAAGACTGTTACTGCTTAGGAATAGGGAAGAAGGGGTGGGGGTTAGTACATGCATTTCCCTGAAAGTGTGTTTATGTTTATTCACTATCAGCCCTTGCGAAACTGCTGAGATTTCTACTAGCCAATGTGGTTAGTTGAATAAAAATTTTACTAGTCAAATGCCAAAATTCTACTGGCCATGCAAAGTAAAAAAAAAATCATTAACTTCTTTACTTACATTTCTGTGAAATTAAATAGTTGAATTAATACAGACATTTAATGTGGACTAGGAAAATCAAACAAAGGATCTTTCTTCTAATTGTTTCTTCTAATTGTTTCTTCAAAGATTCGCCTTCTAATTATTTCTTCAGTTGCTGCTTACCATCTTTGGTGAATCCCCAGCAATGTGCGGGGATCCAAGAAGCAACCTGCCAAATTGGCTTGTCAGTTAGCGTGTGTAAGTCTGGAGGAAATTCGAGGTCGCTGTGGTGTAGCGGAAGCATATCCGGCACATAACTGGAAGACCCTGGGTTCGACTCCCTGGTGGCGGCCAATGAGGATTTTTCCGTGAGTCACTTATAAACGTGGAAAGAGCGAAGATCTTTGTTTGAATAAATAGTTCAATGTTTTTCTTTTCCGTTTTAATGAGAGATCCCTCTCCCATTTACTTATGAAAACAGATGCAGAGCAGTTACAGGACAGAAACATTAGATTGATTACAAATATTGCATGTGCTTTTGTTCCAAAATAATTTGTTGACAATTTAATTTTTAGTGCTATAATAACATTACTCTCTTAATTTACACGGACATAATTTATTTTCGAGAGGACATTGAAGTTGGATGTTTAATTCCTTTAATAATATTTAAAACAAAGGAACAAAAGCTAGAATATATATATATATACATAAAGGGGCACTAATAATGTTGATACAGTTTACCGCTGATATGTTCGTACCGTGTCTGATCTTCCCATCAGAGTTATCTGCCCACCACAATCAAATAGCATTTTGAGGATCAGAATCTCCAATTGAAGGGCCATTGCATCTGATCATCATTAAGTAATTTAAAGTGTCACTTTTCAGACCTGCCAGATTACTCAATTTGAGGTTCATTGCTGAAAAGCCACGCTCACTGCATGTCATTAAGTCGTAGCACATTTTGCCATAACTGTTTGTAAAGTCCACTCATTTTTCCGAGCTCAGATGTACAAAAAAGATAGATGAGAGTAAACCATAATGCTTCTAGCAAGAAAAAGAAAAAGAATTCACACACTCGCGAAACTAAAAAGACAGTCACAAATGAGTAAGTTAACCTCCACGTGTATTAGAAATTACTTCGGAATAACGCGCGGATAGGTATAAATAAGTTAGATTTCAGCGCCCCCAGACGTCAAAGGAACTAGAAAAGTGTGCGTGATTCCTGACGAGCCATTATTCTATTGCGCATGTCGCTAAGCTTAACGAGTCGGGCCGTGATATGATTATTAAGTGGTGTTCCCACAATTGCAAAACATTATATATGGCCAAAAGGACTACGCGCAATTTTCGCCAAGATACTTTGTTTGTGGAGTTTTGACCTTAATATAACCCAATAACAGAGCACCCATGTCATAAACTACAAACGGTGATTTATAAAAGCCTGTTTTGTGGTCCAGCAGTAATAAAGGTACTAGACCGTCCATGATTTTAACTAATCATTCGGAATTAGTTGACAGTGAAATAAGCGTTTGATTTAAATTATACTTTTTAATTATGAAGAACTACTGCATACTGAAAAAATTGTAGAAGTATATTCTATTTCAGATTCCCACCTAAAAGGTAGTTTTTGTTTTTTGTAATGCGCGTATTGTAGTTTGGTTTATAATATTTAATTGATTTTTTTAAGCAGTTTCGTTTATCCAGTTCACGTTGGTGGCAGCTAGTTACTTAAGTATACCAATCGTCCCATCCGCCAAAGGTAAACAACAGACGATTTATTAGTGCGGAAACTGTGTCATAAATAATCAGCAACTAGTTATACATCATTGAGAGAATGTTTTAAAAAAAGTCACTGATATGCTCATAAAATGAATGTTCGGTTACCAAATACGTGGTCTACCAGATTTCAAAAATTTGTATCCCTGCAGAACTATTTTTACGTCACTAGATGGCGCTACATTCCCCAAGACCTGACGGACGTTAAACTGACTCTCAAAACATTTATTTTTTAAAAATATACAAAAAAATTCGTTTAGTTTTACTTTTCTTTTTACGGTTTCCGAAACAAAATGTTGGCTAATTCTTTAATCATTTCAAATGGAATTATCGGAAATAAAAAGCATCGAAAATTTTATTTCGGAGGTGCAGATAAAAATCGGTAAATGTGTTCCTTAGCGTCCTAAATTATTTCGTCGGAAATAATTATTTGTGTGAGGAAATTGCGGCGTACAATTTTTTAAGCATGCAAAATAATAATAGGGATAGGTGAAAAAATATAGTATTTGTAGATAAAAGAAAATAATTTTCCGAAGTATTAACCTACGAATCCAGTGGTTTGGAACAGCACGTGAGGTTGGCCTGGGGCGACGGCGTCAAGGTGCAGTCCAGTGAATGGAAGCTTTGTTGAGAAGGGCAAGTAACGGGCTGAAGAATACAGAAGGAAGGGGTTGAGCAGAACGTAGTCATCGAAGATTCTTGTTGGAATACGCGGAAGGAAAGAGGTCAGTTTTACGCAGCATTATAGGTTTTTTTTTTTAAAGAGTAATTTTGAGAAAGCGTAAGTACAAAATCGTCAGTCTCCACCCTTCATTTCGGATTTTGTCAGTGCTTAAAATTTCATTATCCGCAACAATACAAGAATCTGTAGTCCTCCCTGAAATAGCACGATATATGAATTGAAGAAAATCGTTTATTTTGAAAAATATCCGTTTCACGAGGGGGAAATGTCAGCTAAGATGTACGGAATACCAGCAAAACTACAAATAAAGTGCTTGAAGAAATCACCTACCCTTGCGCATTATCCAAACCATAGTAACCAAATCTTTGGTTTCAACAGGAACCAAAACTTGTTCCTCAAAACTTCTGTAGCACATAAATTCATTCGTATCTCTTAATTTCTTTCCATTGCGAGACATTGGGAAACGAATAATAACAACATTCCGCAAACATCTTTTTCAAAAAAAAAAAAAAAAAAAAGTTTTGATCTACTTGTACTTGCGCACGATTACACGACGCATCACACTTTTCCGAAAAATACACCCCAACTTCTGTTGTATTCTTCAGTTCACTAGCAACTCCTACTCCGTTCCGACGCACGGAACCATCACGTTGGTGGCCGTTAGCAGCGCTTTAACCTTCCCGCACCAACTGCTGCAGACCATCGTACTCGCAGGTTAATACTTCGGAAAAATTGTTTCCTTTTATCTACAAATACTATATTTTTGCACCTTTCCCCATTATTTTGTATGCTTAAAAAATTGTACGTCATACATTTCCCACGCAGTGAAAGTTTTCCAACGAAATAATTTACGACGCTAAAGAACATGATCGCTAAAAATCCCCTGCTCGAAGGTAGCTTTTTTGAATATTTCGGGAACAGACGGTGGAAACCAACTTCTTCGGGGGTTAAAACATATACAAAAGAAAAGGTGGAAGAATGAGAGAGGGCGAAACTGCCGTTGTGCTTTAAGGAAATTTTAAGAATTTTTAACATTCTTTTTTTAAAAAGAAAAACACAATGTTCCGTTTATTTTCCAACTTATGTGTGGAAAATCAATTTTCAAAATTAAATTGTACTTGCAACGTTTTCAAAAATCCTGCGAAGCGCTGTTTTACTCTCCGATAAATCGTATGTGAACCAAATACTTTTGTTTCCTAGAAATTCCAGAGAGGATCCAGACTGGGGGAGTCTTTGCTACAATGTATATTAAAACTGCATGTACCATCATTCGTCGCAATGTCATATCTACTACTGATTAATACTGCATCCCTACTACAACCAGATTAGCCTAATACGTAAAATTAAAACATGAATCTTTGTTAGTTCGTTGCGCTCCTAAATCGATTGCAGTTTTCTCCGTTAGCGAATCTGAGCGTATGATATCATGTATATTAAAACTGGATGTTGCATCGTTGGTCGCCTTCTACTTATATTTAAAGAACGCTTACTACAACGTCCCAATTTGTAAAACTCTAAAATGGAACTCTTTTAGCTGTGTATTGAGCTACTAACTCTATGGCAGTTTTTTCCGTTAGCGAAAATCAGCTCCAGATATCATGCAATTTACAATTGGCTGTTCCATCGGTCAGCACCACCTGATATACACTATCTACCAACAAGTAATTGGACACCCCTGCAATCGACGATATCTGCGGTCCTGATACACGTCACGGCGGACGCCGTTAAGTATCGTGTATGAAACAACAACGTAACCAGTCGCATGCAAGATGCCACGCAGTTCGGAGCTCTCCGATTTCGAGAAAGGTGTAATCGTCGGGTATCACAGAAATGGCCGATCCATACGTGACATATCGAGCTACGTAAAGTACCCAAAATCGACAGTGGACTACGTGTTTGGCAAGTGGAAGATAAGATGTGACTGTCGGAATGTCTCCCGACCCGGCAGACCCACAAAACTGGTAGTTAGAGACCGACGGGTGGTGGCCAGAGAAATTCGGAAGAACCGCACCAAATCGATGGGCCACATCCGCGAGAAGTTTCAACAGGCATCCATAATAGCTCTCTCAATGAATAATATCCATGAGGAAGCCCATCTGCTCAGTTATCATGGACGTGCTGCCGCCCACAAGCCTTTGATCACCAAGTCCAATAGCGCTGCTCGGCTAACGTGATGCAAAAAACTTCGACAGTGGACCGTTGAACAGTGGAAACAAGTTCTCTGGAGCAACGAATCGAAATTCACCCTCTACCGTTTGGATGGCAGAGTTCAGTTTTGGCGTCTGCCTGGAGAACTCCTCCTGCCGGAATGTATTGTGCCAACTGTGAAGTTCGGCGGCAGTGGAATTATGCTATGGGGGTGTTTCTCTTGGTATGGCATGGGACCCTTGGTCGCAATTCCCAGGGCAGCCAAGAATCCACTCTTTATATCTCTAGAAAATCACCAGATTTAAGGAAGAAATCAGCAGTGCCGTATTACACAAGTCTGGAACGAAGTATAAGTTATATTATTATGTATATATTTTTTTTATATATACACTATCTACCAACAAATAATTGGACACCTGTGATAGCAAAGGAAAACGAAGTTTATTCACCTTCAATAGTTGTCGGAGCGGCGATCACAGCTGCGTTCCTCCGGGGCATACTCTCAACCAGGCGTTGTACGACGGCTAGCAGTATTTTCTTCCACTCGGCTTGGAGAAGACAGGTCAGTTCCTTCACCGATTTCGGACGGTGGAGGGCTCCCCTTAAGTCGACGCTCCAACTCGTCTTAGAGGTGCTTGATTAACCCCATTGTCACCATATCGAGCCATGGTGGACCTCGCAACATGATAGGTGGCATTGTCATCCTGAAAGTAACATGGGTCCACCACGTAAAACTGCCACAACGTAGGAAGCGCATGGTCATCCAAAATGGTGCAGTAGGTCTCGGCGTTGAGTCTACCAGGAATTGCGACCAAGGGTCCCGTGCCATACTAGGAGAAATACCCCCATAGCATAATTCCACCGCCGCCGAACTTCACAGTTGGCGCAATACATTCCGGCAGGAGGTGTTCTCCAGGCAGACGCCAAACCCAGACCCTGCCATCCGAAAGGTAGAGGGTGAAACTGTTTCCACTGTTCAACGGTTCCACTGTCGACGTTCTTTGCACCACGTTGGCCGGGCAGCGCTATCAGACTTGGTGATCAAAGGCTTGTGGGCGGCAGCACGTCCATGATAACCGAGCAGATGGGCTTCCTTACGGATGGTATTCATCGAAAGAACACTCCCGGATGCCTGTTGAAACTCCTCGCGGATGTGGCCCAGCGATTTAGTGCGGTTCTTCCGAATTTCTCTGGCCAGCACCCGTCGGTCTCTAACTCCCAGTTTTGTGGGTCTGCCGAGTCGGGGCACATTCCGACAGTCACCTCTTATCTTCCACTTGCCAATCACGTAGTCCACTGTCGATTTTGGGTACTTTAACTCGCTGGATATGTCACGTACGGATCGGCCATTTCTGTGATACCCGACGATTACACCTTTCTCAAAATCAGAGAGCTCCGAACTGCGTGGCATCTTGCATGCGACTGGTTGCGTTGTTGTTTCCTACACGATATTTAACGGCGGCGGCCATGACGTGTATCAGGACCACAGATATCGTCGATTGCATGGGTGTCCAATTACTTGTTGGTAGATAGTGTATATATATATAGAGAGAGAGAGAGAGAGAGAGAGAGGAGAGAGAGGGAGAGGTAGATGAAAACATAATATATGCGTTTGTGTTGCGAATTTTAAAAACCTCAATGAACGCTAAGACCGTTAATGAATGTTAAGCCCAAGGATTTAGAGTAAAACAATATGCACATGCAATAAAACTCTGAGAATAAAATCATGATACATGCAATAAAACTCTGAGAATAAAATCATGATAAAGTGAAAGTAACAACAACGTTGAAACCAAGGACGTAGAGTTAAATTATATGCAAATGCAATAAAATTTAGAGAATAAAACAATGACGTAGTTAAAGAACGAACGAATAAGTAAATATATATATGTTGTTAGTATTGTGAATTCAACAGGCTTCTTTGATATACTAAACATTTACCACAGAATATGAGTTCTCAACAGCAGGAGAGTTAATTGGAGGACCCATAAGAAATTAAAATGTGATTTAAGATGGAATTTATCCCCATCACATGAAAATTTTGTATTAATATTTGAAAGAATTTCTTAGGGTATTACTTACACAGCTAAAGCCTTAAATATATTTTCTGTCATTCATGTATAATTTACAAGTTTGGACATAAATTGATCTTCAAGTTAGCTTTGTCAGAAAACTGAACAATTTTACAGTATTTAAAGAAAAACAGTGTTTTATCAGTCAGTCTGCTCAAAAGTTTTCAAATTCATCATCTGAATATGGTATCTGAGAAGATGACGACTGATCCTCGGCAAATCTGTCATATTTTGCCATTGTGGCAATTCTTCAACTACTTCTTTTGGAAGCTCATATTCATGACACTACTTGCCCTCACGTTTCAAACCAAACTTTATGATCAGTATGCTGACCAAAGTGTCAGTTTTCATTGTATTTCTGGTTTTGTTTTCTACATGATTTACATAACTGAAATCTCTTTCAACATCTGCATTTGAATGTGGCCGTGTTAAAACATGTAACGCAAAATCAGAGAGTTCCTTAAAAGGATTTTCTCCTGTTGAGTCCTTGTATGATGCTATTTCACACCACAGCTTTACAGTGTCGTGAACTTCAGTCCATTTGACATAACGAAAACTTCGCCATTATCCTTCAATCTGCGTTAATATAGATGCATCGGAATAAAAAGGTGTTCCTAAATTTACAACAGAAGCCTTCAGTCGTCTTAAACATTCTGATACAGATAACAAAGGCATATGCTGCAAAATCTAAATGTTCGATGGTAATCGTTTCCTCAGCTGTGCTACAAGTTCCTTAAAGAACAGAACTCATTTTTTTCGCATATCCTTTTCAATATTTTCTGGTGTTCAATTAATATTACAATTTTGAAATATAAGATAAATATAAGATAGGATCCTTTAATGACAAACATTTTCTCATACTTCAATTCAGAGCAGACAATCAACTGAGGAGGTGGTAGCCTGCGCAAGAGTTACCGCTTGCAACAGGAAGTATACAATTTATTTAAAAATCTCCTTTTAGAACACTTTAAATATTCGTATGAGGTTCGGGTCAAAGGTATTTTAGGAAAAAAAAACTGACAAAAGTAGAGAAAAGAAAATAATTGTTTAAAACATGAAAGGATAAAAAAGTGGTGAAATACAATAGTACAGGAAATACGAAAGACAAGATTGAAAAACATAAATGGATCCATTTCTTTATCAGTTTTGTTGTTAACAATTATTATTCTTAGTCGGCGATATTTCCCATATCTAAAATGAATAACTTTAAAATACAAATAGTATAGTCTAGTCTAAATAGAATTAAAAATTATAATAAATTTTGGCAAATAATTACTGCTATTATCTTAGGAGCTAAAATAAAATTACATATGTTCCAGAGTATAAGGTATCTTTAAGTTATATTACATTTTTCATTTTAGCTACAAATATTTTAAATTTAAAAAGCTTAATCAATAATCTGATTTAGTACTTTTCATTAGTTTTTATAAATTACAGGAGCCAATGCTTTCAATTTATTAAAGGTTTTTTGAGCACCGTGAGATCTGATTTCCAATTCCAGAAATCTTCTGCGGTTACACTTTATGGCAATTTTTATCTACTCTGTATTTTTGGATTTTTGTTCAAAGGATAATGCATTTCTATTTTTCCAAATATTATATTTTGTAATTGCTATTATATGATGTATTATTAAATGTTTTTATTCAGAGCAGTGTAACGGTGTATAGTACAAGATTTGGTGGGTAGTAAATTTATCTTTATAATTTAAATATTTTTTTAGCCAATCCCAGATGTGTTTTTTTACAATCAACGAATAATTTTTCTAGAGTTTCCTCTTAACACAGTAGGTGCAGTTTGGATTAGGTAATTTTTTAATTTTAAACAGACATTTTCTTGTTGGAACAGTAATATGTGATATTTTGAAGATTAAGCCTCTAGTATGAGTACTTAATTTTATTGTGTATTGCTGTATCCAAATATTTTTTACTGTATTAGATAGTAGTATATCTTCTAATTTTGTTGAATGATTTCTGTTTAACTCTAGGTATATTTTACATAATTTATCATCATGGGTGATATTTTTTAAAATGGATTTATCCGTTATTTCCTTCCAAATACTTCTCATTTTTGCATATTTATTTCCTGTAAAATAAACAAATGTTTCTTAGGTGTGGATTAGTTGAAGCACTATTTCTCTACCGACCTGAAATTTTAATGTTTTAAATGCTGGGTGCTTCTCATTTTGAAAACATTTCAAAGTGTAAGGAAACGGGGTAATTCGTTTTTCAAAGATGGTCTCGCAATATCCAATCCATCATATTCAAAATTGTTATACATTACGTTTCCTTTTATTTTATCCCCCTTTCCTTCCCAAATGAAACGGAAAGGAAGTTGCTCTGCCTTTTTTATGACATCTTTAGGAATTTCAAACGTTCTGTCAAAGTAATAAAACTTTGAGAAATGTAAAGAGTCTATAATATTGGCCTTTGAAAAGAAGGAATAACTTTTTGTTTCCAATTTTGTATTAGGTCTTCCCATACTTTCGATATATTCTTTCCATTTTGTAGTTAAATTTGGTTCCTCAAAAACCAAATGGTCCAACTGTCTGCCCTTCAGATGCTACATGGAAAAACCAATCGGTCGTGGACTTGTAGTTGGAATAATCGAAATGGACGTTCGCGGTTAGGGTTGCAATTTGACAAAAACAGAGAGTATGACTAAAAATCTCCAGATTTCTCACTGGATGAGAAATGATATCTCTAGTATTGAGACATGTCGCTGGAATGATAATTTTGTCACCAGATGTAAATCATTATCTCCAGATCTGGCAACAAAATCGCTAAATTGGTCACCCTGGCAAATCCTGGTAGGCTTAACGCCGAGACTATTGCACCATTTTGGATGACCATGCGCTTCCTACATTGTGGAAGTTTTACGGGGTGGACCCATGTTACTTTCAGGATGACAACGCGACCTGTCATGTTGCGAGGTCCACCATGGCTTGGTTTGATGACAACGGACTGGCCTGCGCAGAGCCCGAACCTTAACCCTATCGAGCACCTTTGGGACGAGTTGGAGCGTCGACTTAAGGGGTGCCCCCACCGTCCGAAATCAAGGAAGGAACTGACCTTTCTTTTTTAAACCGAGTGGAAGAGAATGCCGCTAGCCGTCGTACAACGCCTGGCTGAGAGTATGCCCCCGAGGGTCGCAGCTGTAATCGCCGCTCGTGGAGGCTCCACCAACTATTGAAGGTGAATAAACTTCATTTTCCTTTGCTATCACAGGTGTCCAATTACTTGTTGGTAGATAGTGTATATGTGACTGAATTTTGTTACTAGCGAGCACACCTACTTCAACCTGTACGGCACAAAAGGTGCAACATGATGGAACGAACGCCAAAATCCGTTGGTTGTGGATTGAATTCCGAAATCGGTTGTAATTTTAATGTTTAGCGAAGATCATTGCATCATGAGATGAACATTAAAACCGGCTGTTCCATCTTTCGTCGCCATGTCTTATATTCCCCTGATTTGTGACGGACATCTAGATAGACTACAGCTTTTTAGGCCAATTAGGAAAACCCTAACATGAACCTCTCTTTGTTGTATGTTAAGCTCCAAAATCTATTGCAATTTTTTTTAGCCTTTGATGCGTGCTTGAAATCATACTGTATATAATAATATTGTTGTTCCATCTTATATTGCTCCCATGAGGTGACTACGAACGATGGCATGGTAATTCATAATTGTCCAGTAATTATAATACAGGGCTAGTAGAACGTAATCGACCCAATCTGTAACACTCTAACATGACATTCTGTTAGTTCTGCTCTGTGGTCCTAAATCGATTGTAATTTTTTCCATTAGCAGAAATCGGCACATGACGCCATAAATATTGAAACTGTCTGTTCCGTCTCTCGTGGACCCTATGAGGCAGTGTCGAACGTTGGAACAGCATTTCTAATTTTCTACACACGCCTACTAGAACTTGATTGGCCAATAAGTAAAGCTCTAATACGAACCTCTGTTAGTTCAAGATTTAACTCCTAAAACGATTGTTTGAGGGCCAGAGTGAATTTAAGTTAAATCAAGAAGGGTTTCTTTGCCTCCAGGTCTCAGACGGCCCTTAAGAAATAGGAAGCTAGGAGATTTGAGAAACTGAACTCAATACGACAGAAGAATACAAAAATGTAGAGACGGGGGGGAGGAGAGAGAAATTGTATAACTATAATAGTAGTCCGAATATAATGGCATAAAATAAAAATCAGTTTTACATTCTTTTGCACAAAACCACATGGCTTTTAACAAGGAAAACGGAAACTAATTTCTCTCTATCAACCCTTCAAAACGCTTCTAATTTTCTTCATTTTTTCAGTTTCAACCTATCTTTCTTAAAAACGCCTTCTGGATGTGCGAAAGCTAAGATACTGATTTGGTACTTCTGATTACGGATTGTTCGCTCTCGCTGTTGTGCTGCAATCGTTTGAGTGAATGACCAGTTTACCAGTGACGAATTTTACCGAATGTTTATTTCGTATCCGATAGATGTCGCAGTGTCGCCGAATAGATTTTGCTCACACACGCACATGTCAATCTTCTACATAACTTTAAACATCGGCAGTTCTGCCTTCTAATTTTGTTTAAATCACAGTGATTTTCCTTTTTTTAAACAATCTCCCAGTCCTCTCTAACCATTTAGGTATTATTTTACACACAATTCGGGCAGACATGTTCTAAATAATCGGATGTTTTGGTCTACCGTGACACACCTGTAAATTCAAGAAAACTTTTCTTTCTTTCTTCTCGATGGCCCTTAATTGAAAGAAGGATCAAAAGGTTCTCATGGATTATGAGAAGGTATTCCGTAAGTATGATAGAACTACAGAAAAAACTATTTATAAAGTAATTCATTTTGTTTTTTTTTTGTCACGAAAAAGAAACTCGTAGCCCCCACTACAGTTTAGCTTTTTTTCTTTCTGTCCAATGTTCCCTGTTTGGGAAAAGGAGCTTAAGGACCTAACACCGAGATGTTTGCAAAATTAACAGGCAGACCTACCGATGCTTAAAGTTATGTAAAAGGTGCAGGTAAACTTCAGGTCAGGAAAATCCTTTTGGGCACACTTCGACATCTGTCGGATATGGAAAGAACATTTGGAAAAATATTTCAGTGCTAGACTGCTCTTTCATTCGCTAGATGGCGGGACACTCGCTTTAGTGAAACGCTTGTAATCGAAAGAAGTACGCTGTTTTTTATTTCACCCCAATAGCTTCGGACAATTACTATATTTATACGATTTTCTAAATATAATTACTTGTTCCTAGAGGACCGGTGGTTGGGAAACACTGCTCCCGAGAAAGAGTGCGTACTAACGTGCTGCCATCGTTTGATAAACCCTTTGAAGACTAGGTCGGGAGGAAAAAAAATTCAACTCTAAAATGCCGCCCTGGTGGCGTAGTGGTCTAAGCGGCGGCCTCTGATCATTCGTCCGAAAGAGGTCCAGGTTCGAATCCCGGTGAGGCATGGATGTTGTGCTTGTCTTACGGCACTGGCTCTCTTCCTTCCCTGGATCCAGTATCACTAAATTAGGGACGGACGACTGCTTATAGTCCACTCACGGTGGTCGCTAAACCTCCAATCAAAAAAAGTCCTAAAACGTACACAGAGAATGCAGGTCCGATTGTGCTCGGGTAGGTTTAAGCCAACAAAATTTTATTTTAGCGCCCTTATATATTGAAGCTGTGAAACAAACGGCGGCTGCAACTAAATGAGATTTAAAAAAACCTAGATAAATGTAGGTGAATTTCTTGAATTCATTCGAATTTTATTATATAAGAGTAAAAATGAAATCTTTGTTAAATTTAGTGTCTGCACTTATTGGAAAGGTTCCTCAAAACGAATTTCTAAGAAAGTAGTAGAAACTCACCATTTTTGTAATTATAATTTAAAACAATGAGAGGAAAAGAGAAGCAGGTATTCCTTCTCAGGTTATAAGCTGAAATGTATAAACAGCCATTGGAAAAAAAAAGAAAAAAAGTAGAAGAACAAGAAGTTTGCTAAGATTGCGGAGAAACTGCCTTAAAGATTTGAACCCGTTGTTCCCATATTAAATACACTGAATAAATGCTACGTACAGTTTTCCCAAGAACGGAAATTTTTTATACAATTTCTGCCAAACATTTCAAAATTTATAACCCCCGCCCCTCATCATGCTAAACCACTCTAATAGTACACCCAGTTCTGAGTGGGTGTCATCCCCACCCAGTTCTGAGTGGGTGTCATCCATCATCAAGTATGTGATCTTAATATAGTAACTGAAACCCCAATTCCCTAAGTCCTATCCCTCTTTACCATTTGCCTCATTTCTATTCAACTGGTTAAGTAGCTAAACGATACAATATTAACTGTAATCAATATTGAGTTCAAGATTCTCTGGAAGTTGTTCCTATAAATTTCAATGTCAGAATTTGAATTCTTTATAGTTTCGCGGATGTCCTAGTGCTCAACATTCGTGACTGCCACAGAGAAAACTCAGGTTCGATCCCAGGCAAGTACGAACTCTCGAAACACTAACAGTTCGCCGTGCGTCGGATGGGCACGTTAAGCCGTCGGACCTAGAGTACTAACCGTAAGGTAATAAATAAGGGCGTCTTCTTCCCCTTTTCTACCTAACTTCTGTGTCACTTTCCTATGGGCGCTCTAGCCCAAATCTCCTGGCTTCCTATTTTTGAGGGATGTTTAAGACCTGTGGTCAGATTTTTCCTTCCTAAAATCCTCTACACATAATCGGGATCTCATTACCTATCTGATTGCTGATCAACGGGTTAAACATCTAAGAGGTAATCTGTCAAGGATCTAAGAAAACTGTCATCTAAGAGGTAATCTGTCAAACATCTAAGAAAACTGTCAAGGATATACATGAACAAGAAAATAAAAGAACGTTTTCCGCTTTGTGACCTGTGGATTTCAAGGGGCGTAACTGGTTTTATCACGTGACTCCGTCTATCCCATACCTAGGAATAATATGCCAATAATCTTGTGAACGTAATAGTCTCAATACATATGTGTTAGATACACATATGAAATACGAAAACCGTTGGTTGAAACTTAACATATCTACCCCATGCACAGTGGACATTTTGTGAATCAAAACATGCAACTCAGAAATTTAAGCCGAGAGCGTTGAGTAAGTAGGAAGATGTGCCAAACATAAAAATCAGTGCTGCCTGTGTAGGAGTTTGAACTTGAGAATACGTATCGTTAGGAGAGTGTAATTTTGCTTTCCATGCAACCAATCATTTGCAGACCTGATACTTTTAATGTATTATTATGCTTTAAGTTTCTGATTTCTGGCTGACTTTATCGGTAACATCACTTAAAATGTGAGGGTGCATGTAGAATTTTTTTTCTGTGCGTCTTATTTCGTACATTTTGAATAATGAAACAACATCATGAAATAAAAAATAAATGTGTTAAATAGTTTGGTTTCCTATTAAAAGCAGTCTTTAAAAACCCTATTTATTCCAAGATTTTTGAGTCCTTGGGCCGCGGGTGGCCTAGAGGGCAACGTTCATGGCTGCCACGGAGAGGACCTCAGGTTCAATCAACTAAATATCCGCCGTGCGTTGGGTACTATCCCCCTTTGTACTTCGCTTCCGTGTCACTTTCCTATCGGGCACTCTGGCCAAAATCTCATACCTTCCTATTTCTAAGGGTTGTTTAAGACCTGGGGTAAAACACTCCCTTCCTAAAATTCCTCTACATATAAACATGATCATTTTTTGGGTCTTTAAAGGTACTATGCGCTTATAATAGGAAGACTGACGGGGAAACTTAGTAAAGTGGTGGCAAACTATTTGTTTAACTCAACGAATACTTTGTTTCCAATTTCCAGTACTGTTTCAAATAGTTTCATGTACCAATTTATACGTTTACATAGTTCAGCTGCTCCGTTGCCAACTGTACAAGGCAAACAAAAGGGGTTCAAACTTTTCTGCCGTATTACTTTTTTTTTAATAATAATTACTTAGACTCTCTAACAATGAAAATTTAAAAAAGAAAAAGCGCCCTCTTTTGAAGTTCGATGTGTCGACAGACTTGCGTACTTTACCTGTCGTGACTTCCTTGTGCCACTTCGCCATACAAATATTAACATAATTTTATTTTTTTAGGAATGTCGTTCTTCCTTTGTTTGGTTGAACTGTAATACCCACTTGAAATCACTTGCTGAACTTATTTGGGTTGCTAAGGAGAAGTGTTAGCTGAGAACGTTTTCCGTGGTATCCTCAGCTGTATTGCCTCCTAGAGAAAAGTGTGACAAAGTGGAGAATACGACTCATGTCAAAATTAGCAATACCTGATTTAAATTCCAAAAATTTTGATCTGATACTTTAATAAATGCCACATGAACGTGTCGGTGCGAAATACTTTCCATGTCGGAAGTTCTTTTAGTGAATCAGCTGAGCGTGTACAAACTTCTAGGAGGGGTAGATTGCACAAAGACAAATCAGAATCACGTGGCAATCTAGGGTCGGAAACGCCATCTTCATGCGGTAGATGGCGTTGTCGGGAGAGAGACTGCTCATACGATCTTTCAGGATACCATCATTTGTAAACCGCCCGCAGGGGTAGTAGGATGGCTGGAGTTAACGAATGCGGAAATGACTGATATGCACCTCGCATACGGAGCATCGAACTGCAACCGACGAGCCGCCGTGCGAATGTACCAGGAACGATACCCGATGAGACAAATGCCAACCACCAAGTGTTTGCACGGCTGCATCAGAGGTTATGCGGCACTGGTTCTTTCCAGGCACCTGCCATGTGTTGAGAACGTTAGGTACGCACTCCTGCCATCGAACAGAATGTGTTAAGTCATACAGCAGACAATCCCAGTGCCAGCACACGAGCGATTGCCCATCGGCCCAGTCTGCCCCAATACACCGTATGGAGGGCTCTGCACAAAAAACGATTGCATTCATATCGTGTGCAGCACGTTTAGACACTAAGCCCTTAGGAATACCCTCAACGCATTGCATTTGCGTAATGGTACTTGCAGAAGAGTGCGGCAGAACCCCAATTTCCTGCTTCTGTGTTGTTCACAGACGAAGCGTGCTTTCCACGGGAAGGTTGCTTCAATGCACATAACGCGCATGCATGGGCGGAGGAGAACTCCCATGGTGTACGACCACGTTCAGCACAAAACCGCTTTGCTGTTAATATTTGGGCCGGCATTGTAGGGGACCACTTAACTGGCTCATTCCTCATGCCTTCTCGTCTGGACGGAAGGTGTTACCGGATATTTCTGGAGGACGTCTTGCCAGAGCTATTGAACGAACAACAGATCCCTCAGTCACTGCGCCGTGCAATGTGGTTTCAGCACGAACGTCATCCATTTCATCCATTTGTACGAACGTCATCCATTTGTACGAACGTCATCCATTTCAGCGATGACGTTCGTCATCACTTAAATATGACATTTGGACATCAGTGGATCGGGCGTGGTGGTCCAGTTCATTGGCCTGCAAGATCGCCGGACTTAACATGCCTTGATTACTTCTTCTGGGGTTACATCAAAGGATTGGTGCAAAGAATATCTAACGAGAAGAAGTTAAGGCTCAGCGAGACGTAACTAGCGCAGCCGTATCTTAAGGGGAAACATGAAGTGCACAGAAGCCAATATACGGGCTGATCGGCTGATGCCGGAGCAGACTGCACATGCGTATTTCTTTTGACTGCAATTCTTTGGATAAAGAACAGTCAGCCGAGCTACTCAGACTTAGAGCACGTGATTGTTACCTTTTCAGTAACATAATCATTTCGCAAATCGGATATGTTAGTTTTGTTACGCCAATCGGGTTAGTTAGGGCTTCTGTTTGTTCTTCAGAAACATTTTCAGTAATGCCAAATACTAGGGAATGTCTGCATTTCGTACGGATCCTTAGGCCTAACTGTAATATTTGTTGAAATTTAATTTAAATAGTAATACTAATGTTATTGCATATTTTTCTCACCAACATAAGGGATGGGCGGGATATCAGAAAACAACAACAACAAAAAACTGCTCTAAGCAAATAGTCATCAGATCGAAGAAAACCATCGTGGATCAAAGAAAAGCTTCACTGCCGTAGTCTCCCTAACGTGGTTTGCTCCTGAATGTTAACATTCCCGCAGAGCATATTATCTCTTAAGATGTGGCCGCTTGTTTAACATTATTTCTATGAGAGTTGACCTTCTTTAAGCGTTAGATATTCTTTGATTGGTGTTCGAAACCCCCGTTGAAAGTGATGAGGAAATTGTAGCTGCGTCGGAAGTCCGAGACACACCAGGAATTTTCCAAAATGTACGTGATTCCATGCACCCACGATTTAAGTACAGCTCATGGTCACAAATTTGAACACCTTCTGTAACCTCAATGCCTTTCGCAAATGTCTTGTGAGTAACAAAAAGCATTTTGTTCTCTTACGTGCTGCTCTTTTCATTTCTCGTCCTCTCTGTACACTAGCACATGAAGATGGAGTTTCCGACCCTGCATTGCTATGTGACTCCGATTTGTCTTTGTGCAACCTACCCCTCCCAGAAGTTTGCACACGCCAAGCTGAATCACCCTGTATAGAACACAACACAATGGCTAGAGTATTAAGAGAAGGGCGCTTGTAAATACATGGCAATCAAAATTGATACCGAATGAAATATTCTTTCCTGTAACCTGAAAATTTTGATGACCTTAGTATTTTATAAAGTTTAATTACACTTGCACATTTTAATTCATTTAGTGTATCGTAACAATTAAATGTACTTATACACAGTCGAGTCACATTATTGGGACCACCTCCTACTTTTGACATCAATAGCGCGTAGCCAATGAAAGAAGTCACGTGTCGTGAGCTGGCATGGAACGTATATAAGGTGTGCGGTAGACATTCTGAAAACATATCACTCGTTGCTGTCATGGATAAAAGCAGCGCTTTATCAGATTATCAAAAAGATATGATCATCGGATTTCGTTCCAGCACAGTTCGTGAAGTGTTCGCGTGCTGCTGTGGTTACAGTGTATCGTGGTAGGTGTAATGGCACCCTTGCGAATAAGCGACTTGGAATCCAAGATTTCGTTTTTTGTTCGTGCCAGGTGAATATACACCAAAGCTCAATGCTGTCGAGACACGATGCAAAAAATATGGAAATAATCGCAGATTTAAAAGATGAACTTTTATTTACAAATAAAACCAGATTAAAATCGTCGCAAGATCTTTCAGACCCACTATATGTCCGTCATCGGGCACTGCGGTATGTAATTTCGCGAATTATACAGCCGGAAGCAAACACCCGCAATGCAACAGCATGGAAGGGTATAGCTCCAACCCACGCACGCGCACTCGACAAACATACATAATGCAAATCACTACAAAAACACGGTAATGAGTTGTGACGATATGTACAATGGTTTGAAATAAAATATTTCCATGAGCTGATTAGAGTCCATGGCGCGTCATCGTTACAACACTGATCTCTTTGAAGCCCGAGTTAGCCGTCCGGGATTTCAGAACCTGTTTCTCTTCTTCCACATCTTATAAGAAGCCCGAGTTAGCCGTCCGGGAATACAGAACACTGTTCATATGATCATATGAAGAAGATTTTAGGAAGGGAGTATCTGACCCCACGTCTTAAACAAACCTTAGAAATAGGAAGCTAGGAGATTTGGGCTAGAGTGCCCGATAGGAAAGGGACACGAAAGCGAGGTAGAAGACGCCCTTATTTATTACCCGGGGTCCGACGCACGGCTGATATTTAGTGGATCGAACCTGAGGTCTTCTCCGTGGCAGTCACGAACGTTGCCCACTAGGCAACCAGACAGAACACTGTTCTTCTCTTTCCACATCTTATATAGGGATGGGCACATCGGTGGGTAACATCGATGATCGACATCGGTGGTTACTCATTCCCAAAACATGAATAGTATCGGTGAAAACCTCTATGTTTTTGCTAATAAGCCAAAAAATCGTTGTTTTCAATCTGCAGCAGTAAATACGCTACAGATCTGCAAAATGTCTGTTCAATATAACAGTGATTACTGACCAAACACATCGGGTAACTAATTATATATATTAAAATGCTCGATGAATTAGTTGAAACCTCTGTTTTTGTTCTATGCATCTTGAAAACATCGACGTTTCTTCTATGCATCGGGGAAACCTCGATGTTTTGCTTATAAGGTGAAGAATTCGCACTCTTCAACCTGCAGCAATGAATGGGCGATCTATTTGTAAAATCTGCGTTGAATGTAACGGTGATACTCAACAATACAACATCTAGTAACGTAATATTTCTTAAAACGCCCGATGTATCGGTGGAAACCTCGATGTTTTTTCGATGTATCGGTGTGAACTAAGATGTCTTGCTAACAAGCCGAAGATTTCACACTTCTTGATCTGCAGCACCGAATGGGCATATCGGTGGGTAAAATCTCTGTTCAGTATAATGGTGATTGCTAACCAATTCAACCCCAAGTAACTAATAATATTTCTTAAAACACTCGATGTTTTTTCGATGTATCGGTGTAAACCACGATGTCTTGCTAACAAGCCGAAGATTTCACACTTTTTGATCTGCAGCAGCGAATGGACATATCGGTGGGTAAAATCTCTGGTCAATATAATGGTGATTGCTCATCAATTCAACCACAAGTAACTAATTATATTTCTTAAAATCCTCGATGTTTTTTCGATATATCGGTGTAAAACACGATGTCTGGCTAACAAGCCGAAGATTTCACACTTTTTGATCTGCAGCAGCGAATGGGCATATCGGTGGGTAAAATCTCTGTTCGGTATAATGGTGATTGCTCACCAATTCAACCCCAAGTAACTAATAATATTTCTTAAAAGCCTCGATGTTTTTTCGATGCATCGGCTCACATGCCTTTGAGGAAACGATCTCGGTTTTTCCCAACGAATCAAGTAAAACAACCAATAGGAAGGCGATATTTCTTTCCTCTGTATAGCTATGAATGTAAGAAAAAGAAATGTATTTACTTTTCGTAGAAGATATTTTCTTCCAGTTCCAAACATCGATGATTTTTCGATATATCGTCTTCTGCAACATCGAGGTTAAAGCATCGATGATTTTTCGATGTATCAGCTTCTGCAACATCGAGGTTAAAACATCGATGATTTTTCGATGTATGAGCTTCTGCAACATCGAGGTGAAAACATCGATGATTTTTCGATGTATCAGCTTCTGCAACATCGAGGTTAAAACATCGATGATTTTTTGATGTATGAGCTTCTGCAACATCGAGGTTAAAACATCGATGATTTTTCGATGTATGAGCTTCTGCAACATCGAGGTGAAAACATCGATGATTTTTCGATGTATCAGCTTCTGCAACATCGAGGTTAAAACATCGATGATTTTTCGATGTATGAGCTTCTGCAACATCGAGGTGAAAACATCGATGATTTTTCGATGTATCAGCTTCTGCAACATCGAGATTAAAACATCGATGATTTTTCGATGTATGAGCTTCTGCAACATCGAGGTTAAAACATCGATGATTTTTCGATGTATGAGCTTCTGCAACATCGAGGTGAAAACATCGATGATTTTTCGATGTATCAGCTTCTGCAACATCGAGGTTAAAACATCGATGATTTTTTGATGTATGAGCTTCTGCAACATCGAGGTGAAAACATCGATGATTTTTCGATGTATGAGCTTCTGCAACATCGAGGTGAAAACATCGATGATTTTTCGATGTATCAGCTTCTGCAACATCGAGGTTAAAACATCGATGATTTTTCGATGTATGAGCTTCTGCAACATCGAGGTTAAAACATCGATGATTTTTCGATGTATGAGCTTCTGCAACATCGAGGTGAAAACATCGATGATTTTTCGATGTATCAGCTTCTGCAACATCGAGGTTAAAACATCGATGATTTTTCGATGTATGAGCTTCTGCAACATCGAGGTTAAAACATCGAGGATTTTTGCATATCCCTAATTTTATAACAGACTTCGGTGATAAGCAACCTCCAGAACTTTTTATTAAGAACTAATCACGGTGTGTTGCAATATGCATCTCCTTGTGATGTTGTCTTAATCTCCCTTCACCGGGCACCACCTATTGGTCGGGCACAAAAGAAAAAGGTTTTTTCCAGGTGTAATGTGCTGGGATCCTGCGGATGAAAATAATAAAATTTAGAGTGCTAACTCGTAAGAACGTGAAAAATTTAAAAGAAAAATTATTTAATAGATTTTTTTTAATGTAAACTTGGGACAAGCATCATTATTTTGCAAGTTGCCCTAAGCCTAATCTTGGTTTGACTGCATTGTGCAGTTTTCGCTTAGTTTTGGCTTATGCACTGGAATACGCGAAACGAGGCCTAGCAATCCTAACTAAGACAACTGTGTAGTGCCATGCCTGATCCTGTAACATCTTGAAGAAAACCGAAATATGGGGAAGTTTATATAGGAGAGCCTATTTTTTTACTGAAATGTAGAGACAAAAAAAATCACTTACCTTTTGGGCTTTGGGAAGTGCAATCCCTTCATCATAATATTAATGGTGTGGGTTTGCATTCCCCTTCACTATGTTCCTTCCAAATCCGTTCCGTTTTTTCCAAATTTGAAATTTTGTCATGGCAATACTAATGTTAATGGTTCTATCAATATATATATATTTTCTTAACTGAAGTATGGTACAAAATATTTTCAGTGTCAAGAACAGTGCTTAGGCTCCAATACTTGTTTAACCACTCCCAAATTTCCTTAAATTGTTCAAACAGACGAGTGATAGTTTCTACCTCATCACAATGTGGACCTTTATGATTGGGAACGGAAAGAAATCTCTTGCACCATTCCATAGTGAGGTTATGTGCGATTTTAGAACTCTTTCCCCGCCGCTGGGGCAGAATTAATTTGGAGGGCGTCAACCTCCGAATGAGGATTAGTACTTAACTAGCGGGTCATTTCACGAACAGCCTCTATTACGGAGGCATTCGATTTACGAAAATTTCGGTAACATTAACATATGTGAAAGGGTGTTTGCTCTGGAATATTAAATATATTTAATTCTTTATTGCAACTTTTTAGTGCAACTGTTTGTGCAAATCACTTCTGCTACACTAAAATATCTCTTCGGAGAATGAATTTCAACAGCAGTTTTAAGCCCAACATTAACAGCAAAACACAATTAATTATCTTATCATCTGTATTTGTTTTAAAATAAAAGAAAGTCTTTGTCTACGTTTAAAGCCAATGTTTCTTTTTAGGATGCAAGTAGGACTTCTTGTATGTGTAAAATTAAATAAACAGCGTTTTCTAGCCAAAAAAAGAAACAAATAAACAGAAACAATCTTATCTCTGATTTGAAAGAGAGGAACCTTTGACTCTCATTTGTGGGTGGCATTGCTGTTCGACACGAAAGAAATTCTCAGATGAACCACAGGAAGGGAAGTTCAAAAAAAGAAAAAACTGAAAGCGATTCAAACATGCTGTTGTTGAAATGGTTATTACTAGAAAAATTGCCAAAACGACCAACTCAAGTGTTTATCACTTTACAGCTCAGTGCATATGCACAACACACTTTGCAAAACAAGATGAAAGGGCTGGACTTCCGAATCAGAACGTTTTCAAATAGTCCCCGATTTGGAGTGTATTGTTCCGGTTTGTCTACACAGAACGGGGTCACACTCAACATGAAAAAAAGTAGTTCACGATATGATAGGAATGTTCTTATTTCACAAAAATACGTGAATTTACATTCTGAAAAGACGCCTTAATTTTGTCCTGTTAGATTTCATGTTTAGTTGGCCGCTACACATCCCCTCTGAAAAAAGTTCTACAAACGCTCCTGGTTCTTTAACCACACAAATTATTTTTGTATTTTCACTGTACAGTTCAATTACTGACATCTAATTTTTTTTAAACATTGCTCTCATCAGAAGCAGCACTAACTTTGCATTCAGCTGAAACTTTTGTGTAATTGTTCAAGCATACGAGGTCTAACAATTAAGTAATGAGACTGATTTTGTGGCAACGCTGCAGCCTCGTTCGTCACATATGTCTAGCCATGTGTGACAATGGTTCTTTTCCTACCCGTTGTCCAAGTGGCAGCACCCTGGAAGGCCTCAGTCACGTACCGACTCGATCAAGCTTATCGTCCTGCCGCATGCGCAAAACAACGATGTTTCGTCAGGAACCACGCCCATTTTTCTAGTTCTAACCTTTGACGTCTGGGGACGCCGAACCCCATTGTTGTTCTCATCTATCCGCCCGTGATTCCTAAGTATATTCTAATACATGCGGAGGTTTACTTACTCATTTGTGACTATTTTTTTAGTTTCGTGTGTGTGAAATCTTTTCATTTTTCTTGCTAGAAGCATTATGGTTTACTGCTGCTTTCCTTTTTGCACATCTGAGCACGGAAAAATGAGTGGACAAAAGAAACAAACTGTTATGGCAATGTGCTACATCTAATGCCATGCAGTACTGCTCCTTGTGAGCGTGGCTTTTCAGCAATGAACCTCAAATGAGTAATCGGGCAGGTCTGAATAATGACACTTTAAATTACTTAAGCAATGGCTCCTCAATCTGAAGATTTTGATCCTCAAAATGCTATTTGATTGTGGTGGGCAGATACCTCTGATGAGAAGATCAGACGGTTAAAGTGAAGAAGCACCATAATCTTCACGTTAACCATTCAGGGAGAGCTTTTAAGGGCTTTAAAGTTCGCAGAAATGTTTACAATGTTCTAAAAAAAATTGTTTTATGAATTTCATAAATTTTTGTAACTATTGTAGAATATAAGGCAGCGTTTAAAAAAATGGCATGTATTAAATATTAGAAATTTGCATGCTGATAAAATTTAATAGAGCAAAAACTCGGTAAATGTGTACTCTAGGGTACAGTGAAAAAAATTTCGAATTCAGACGGCCGCCCCCGCCCATTTGGTCCTGATAATTCTTTCTCGCTAGGGCCCTGACCGGCCATTATGAAACTCTCTAACGTGGAACTATGTTCGTTGTGGGTTGAGATCCTAAATCAATTGGAATTTTTTTTTTGAACAGCAGTTCTTGGGATCATATATATTAAAACTCGATGTTCAATCTTTTCCTATGAGGTGACTACGAATGATGGAACAGCCGTAAATAGTCTTTCACTAATTATACTGCACGCAGGGCCTGATGGTAGCTCTTGCGGGGCCCTGGGCGAAATTTCATTGCGAGGTCAGAGCAAAATTTCATTGTAGACCTAAAAATCAAATCTCATATTTTCATAAAGTCGTTTCTGAAAATTATCGTTCGTGAGGTAGACACACGAACACTACCGTAAAGACAAAACGATTACCTCAAAGAAGTATTTGCTTTAAGCTTAAGAAAATGACCATAATACGGACTGAAAGTTCAGAGAGAGAGAGAGAGAGAGAGAGAGAAAGGAGGGCAGAGAAAGAGAGAGGAAGAGAGATAGAGAAAGACAGTGAGATAGAAGAGAGAGAGGGAAAGAGATAGAGAAAGATAGAAAGAGAGAGACAGAGGAAGAGAGATAGAGAAAGAGGGAAAGAGATAGAGAAAGATAGAAAGAGAGAGACAGAGGAAGAGAGATAGAGAAAGAGAGAAATGAGAGAGAGAAATAGAGAGAGAGAGAGAGAGAGAAAGGATGGCAGAGAAAGAGAGAGGAAAAGAGATAGAGAAAGACAGTGAGATAGAAGAGAGAGAGGGAAAGAGATAGAGAAAGATAGAAAGAGAGAGACAGAGGAAGAGAGATAGAGAAAGAGAGAAATGAGAGAGAGAAATAGAGAGAGAGAGAAAATGAGAGGTAGAGAGCGAGAGAAAGAGAGAAAATGAGAGGTAGAGAGAGAGAAAAAAAAGACAGCGAGAGACCGAGAGAGAGAAAGTAAAAAGTGTTAAAATCTACGATTTTCTTTCCCGGGAGAAGAGGTTTAGGTTGCATTGTGACTCTTATAACAGCTTATTCACAAAATGATAAAAAGATACCTGCTTAGCGAATATTTTCTCATTGGAAATACTTTTGTACAGGAAATATAATAAGGATCCCTCTAAAATAAATTGGTATAAACAGTTTTTTCCCCTGACACATGTTTAGTGATTGATTTTTAATGCACAGTGGAGTAATTGAAAAATTAGTGATGTTCTAAACTTTTATACGCGTTCATATATGAAAGTTGCCCTTTTTTTTTTTTTTTAATTTCTTGCAATGTTGGGAAAGGGTCCTCCATAGTAGTCCGAAAGTAACTTGTATATTGTTCTTTTGATTTCCTTAAATTTAAGTATCAGGTATTCACACAAACTGTTGGATATATTAAAGTAGGGTACCACAAAATGATGAAATTTAATTTGCTATTTCATGAATGCGGAAAAGATTCAGGTGGTAACAAAACTCATTTCGAATCTGCAAATCTCAGTGTCCTTACGACGAACAGGGGACATAACGTATTCAAAAATCGGGAGATTCGAAACAAAGAAAAAACTCCAAAAACATATTTTTAAGGGCCTTGCGCCCCAAATAATACAAAACAAATGTTGTTATATTTTATTAACTCAAAATTATTTTGTTTTCTAAACTGCGGGGCCCTCCAAAGGCGCGGGGTCCGCCCCGGTTGCCCCTATGGTCGAGCCGGCCCTGACTGCACGCCTACTATAACCTGATCGGTCACTGGGTGAAACTTTGTTCGGTAAGGGTTCAGCACCTTATTAGATTGTAATTTCCTTTGTCAGCGAAGATAAGCTTTAATATTAAAACTGGCTGTTCCATCGCTCGTCGCCACCTGGTATGTGCCCCTGGTTCATCACGCAGGGAACATGTGTGTTACAACCTGATCGGATGAACACGAACTTTTGCCGTGGGTTAAGCTCCAAAACCGATTGCAATTTTTTCCGTTAGCGAAGATCATTACATCATAACATACTCTACATATTAAAACTGGCTGTTCCAGCTTTCGTCGCCACCTGATATCTGCTACTGATTTGCACTGCACGTTTCCTTCCACCTTATTGGCCGAATAATTCTGAACATGAAACTCTGTTAGTTGCAGCAAGGTTTAACCGGTTCAGGAAAAGGCTATAACATTAGCGTTGAAAACAATAGACTTTTGGTGATTGGCCAGTGAGCGTTAGAGACGACTTCAGCCGTTAGATGGCACTGCGTCCCAAGGTATAAACATTTTAGCTTTAAAGTTGTTGGAATTGCTGGATTGTGTATGTTCGTCATTATTTCTTGTGTTTTCTTTTTTTTTTTTTTTTTTTTTTTTTTTTTTATTAAATCTTACAGTTTTAAAACCAAACTGTATTTTTCACAACAAATCTAACCCATTTTCAAATGGTTTTCTGAGAAGAAAAACGTGGTATTTTCATTCCATGAGTTTCCCTCAGATCAGAACCTAAAGCAACTGTTGCTGAAAGAAATATCTCATCAGGATTTTGCTCCAAATCACAAGTCACCTTCAACTATTGTTTGCGGTAAGCATTTTCATTCTGATAATTACGTACCTAATTCATTTTTAGAAAAAACCTCAGCTAGCACAATAGATCATATCCACGTACTGAGAGAACTGATTGAAAGAGCGAGGGAATATGAACTTCCATTGTGCATGGCTTTTATCGATTATGAAAAAGCCTTTGATTCGGTGAAACCATCAGCAGTTACCACGGCTCTGAAATCCTGCGGTATTGAAGATGCATACATTAATATTGTTAATAACATCTATGAAAATGCAAGTGCAAAGATTCGGCTGTTTGAAAATACAACACACATAAAAATTGGAAAGGGAGTGAGACAAGGTGACACCATATCTCCGAAGCTCTTTAATGCCACATTGGAAAATGTCTTTCAATCACTGAACTGGGAAAACAAAGGGATAAAGATTAATGGAGATTATCTAACCCACCTTCATTTTGCTGATGACGTAGTCATTTTTGCAACTACCCCATCAGAGCTGCAGAGTATGATCCAGGAACTTGCTGACAAGAGTAAAGAAGTGGGATTAAAAATGAACTTTCAGAAGACAAAAGTGATGTTCAATGCTTTTACAAGAAATGAAGATTTATCGATTGATGGAGAAAAACTGGAGATAACAGATACGTATGTTTATCTTGGACAGCAGATATCAAGTGAGGGTCACATTGATGAAGAAATTAATCGGCGTACAAAACTTGCCTGGAGAGCTTTTGGAAGAAACAGCATAATTTTCAAGAGCAATATGCCATTATGTCTTAAAAGAAAAGTGTTTGATCAATGCATCCTTCCAGTGCTTACGTATGGTGCAGAGACGTGGACCTTAACTAAAAGAGACATACAAAAGCTGCAGACAACTCAAAGTAGCATGGAGAGGTGCATGCTTGGTATAACCAGGAGAGATAAGAAGAGGAACTCGTGGATCCGAAAAATGACGAGAGTGGAAGACATCATGATCAGAGTTAAATCCCTGAAATGGCAATGGGCTGGACATACTGCCAGAAGGACAGACCATAGATGGACAGCCGAAATTTTAGATTGGATTCCAATGGACAGGAAAAGACCCAGAAAAAGACCACATGGGAGATGGGTGGATGAAATTCGTAAATATGCGGGAGTGACATGGAGGAGACTGGCACAAGACAGACCGTTGTGGAGGAAACTTGGGGAGACCTTCGTCCAGCAGTGGATTGATAATGGTTGACAATGATGATGATGATGATATAAACTCTTATTAGGTAAATGTGTAGATTTGCGTTTTAAATTATTTCGTCGGAAAAATATTAGTACCTGGGAACGTACAGATTTTAAATTATGAAAATTAATAGCAAATGGTGCAGAAATTTTCTGTTTCAAATGTCTTTTAAAGATTTTTATCGTAACATTTACCTGTACGTTCGATTAGTTAGGCCTACGGCAGCGCCTCTTCACAACATCGAACTTACAGGTAAATGTTGTGATAAAAATCTTTAAAAGACATTTAAAATACGAAATTTCTAAACAATTTGCCATTAATTTTCATATTACGAAATATGTACGTCGCACTTTTTCCAGATGCTAATATTTTTCCGACGAAATAATTTAAGACGCTAATCTACACATTTGCCAAAATCTCAGCCCTAGATCGTTGAAGAATAAAGGAGGAATGAGATTTACACATAAATTACACCAGTTCCTACAGAAAAATTCTCTTTCCCATGTACTACGAATTCAGAATGCAAATATCCATCTGTTCAGGTGAAAGTGAATATAAATAAAATCTCAAATTTAAATAATGATACGGAATCAGTTTGTTAATGCAAACTACATCAATAGATGGTGCTGCGTCCCAACTCATCTTTTCTGTCCTCGCTGTTTTTGCTTAATGTTACAGTCTGGTAGGATTCAGTTCAGCTTTGGTTGGAGATTTAGCTCCTAAGTCGATTGCGTGAGGTAGGGCATGAATCTAAGTTATATTAGGAAGGGAGTTTCTGACCTCAAGTCTAAAAATGTTTTTAAGAAGTAGGAGATTAGGAAATTTCAATAAGTGAACTGAATAGGGTTGACAAATAGATAAATGTACTGATAGTTGGGAGAGAATTGGTCCTTGACAGTAGCGTACCGGAAAAACGACGCCCCCCCCCCCCCCCGCGAGAAATATATTTCAGGCCCTTTTGAGAAAAGACAGCTTTCAATTATGAAAATTTAGGTGTATATATTGCTTTCAATTACTGATTTTTTTAAATTCCATATCATTAACTTAATATTATTATTTGGCATTTTAATATCTCAACTTCATTGGAACTTGCAAATATCTTTCCCAAGATAAAAATTATTGCGTGTTACACAAAAGCGCCAGCTGTAATTAAAACTATTGCTCAAGTTTTACAAAAAAAAAAAAAGAAATTACCGCGAGCCAGTTACGCCCAATTTAATTATATGATGCAAATTTCACTTTCTTAGGGAACTAAGAACGGCCTCTTTGAAATGCCTGATGCTCTCACACACACAACACATAAATGCCTTGTAACGATGGCTTATGGTATTTTCTGATTTATCTGAAAATACGCGGGAGTGACATGGAGGAGACTGGCACAAGACAGACCGTTGTGGAGGAAACTTGGGGAGACCTTCGTCCAGCAGTGGATTGATAATGGTTGACAATGATGATGATGATGACACTAGTAAGCAAATAGATACGTAGAAGAAAAAAATAATAATGGCACACACAATTAAAAATAGTTAAATTATTTACACTTGAATACAGAAAAAGCAATTGCGGCAAAGCCACAAGTTTTGGCACGTAATAAAAAAATTGCTTTTAACTGTATTACAAAAAAAAAATCACAGAAATTGAGATAACACTTGTTGTTTCACATTGTCATGTTAAGATACATGCATAGAAGTATTGCCATGATTGGCAAAAGGGGCCTTAAAAGCTTTGGGAATAACTGACCACCCTCATCCAGCTTTATAAATAAAAACCACCAAAAAAAAAAAGGAAAAAGAAAATTGTTTTTCTTTTTAATGCATTATTCAAAAGTGCCGTCAAAAATTCTTGGATATTTCTTTAACCACTTTCATATGAAGTTTGTGAAAAATATTTTTTTAATCTTTCTTCGGAAGCTAGAGGCCCTCTTGCCCGTAAGATCCCCTTGGAAAACGGGGCTTGCAGGGACTATCACTACGATTCTGATCTACTGGTCCATCAGTCGCGGAGATCGGAGGGAAAAAAGCTCTGATTCAGGGCTAACGTAAAGCGATTCCATTTTCCTCTGGTAGCGAAGATGAGCGCATGATATTGTTAAAACTTCCATAAATCTGTACAAACCGCGTTATTTTCCTTTAATATTTTGGTAAAAACATCAATGTTTCGGCTCTGGCACCATCGAAGAAACCAACCCAGTTTTCGTAAACATATCATCCACAAAACCAAGCAATACGAAATTCACATTGCCTTTCTCTTGAAAATAATGAAACCAAAAAGGAATTCAGATACTTTTCGAGCAAATATTCTTTACCAGTTTCAAAATACCGATCATGAAACATTGATGTATTTTTGAGGTATCGGATTCTTTAACGTCGAGGTTAATTCATGAACTGGTAAATGTTAGGTACTTTTTTAGAATTTCAGATTTTGAGAAGCAGAATATTGATACACTACGCGTGCAACTTAAGACACTCAAACTATTCATATCGTTGTTAATCTAAATAGACTTGGCAAAAATCTCTAATACAATGAAAGGGTAGAAGAACATTGAAAATTGAGAACCGAAATGAATAATGTGGATAAAAATATGATAGCAGCATGTGCTGCCATCTATGTTCCATTTTGGAATTACAAGATGCTGAATACAGAGAGAGATCCCAAAATAACAGTCATTAAATGAAAAACACAATGTGAACTTTATTTTTTGACATTTTTTTCTTCTTATCGTTTTTATTGTTTTCGAATTTAAGAAACTGTCCATTAAGTAATTGTGGAATTGTATTGATTGAAGAACGTGTCTTTTAGTTTCATATTTTTGTCATCATTTTTTTTGCCCGAATTGGTATCCATTAACAAGCGCCTAGCGAATCATGCACTGTGGTAAATAAACATTTTACGCCACCCGTCTTTTGGGAAGCTTGTCAAAAACTGCAGTGAAAAATATCATATCCGATATCGTAACCTGTTTAAATTTCCTCGACAACCACGAGTTCGGAAACGAGTTCTGTCAATAATTGTACACCATTATGCGAGTAACCGATCAGATAAAAACTAATCGTGAACTTTAGAATCGGAATGATACCTGAATACTGCTCATGTGAACGGTGTCTCCGATTTCTTAGATAGTGGAAAATCATTCATTATTTACAATGAATTGTGGAGATCTCAAGTTTTTTTTGGACAATTTGCCAATCATCGCTGTTGCCATCGAAGCACTTTGGTCTTAAACCTGTTTCCCGTTCTCAAAGGAACGAATGACTTACTCAGTGAATGAACTCACAATGGTAATTCGGTAACATTTCCGTACATAAGTGGACGAAAAAGTTATTAACAATTTTAGAGCTTTGCCGCTGAGACTTGGATATTCTCTCACGATAATTCCCCAAAACTCAGTAAAAGATTTGGATCTGATTATCCATACCAGACTGGCATCAGAAGGAAGTTAAAAAAAGATTTCCTTTTTCTAGTGAGTTAGCCTGCAGGATTTCAGATCTTCTGTGAAGAGGTTAGCGATCCAAGTTTTCTCTAATCTTCGGCGACAGGCAGGGCCGGGTGGAGCTCTTGCGGGGCCCTGTGCGAAATTTTATTTCGGGGCCCAGAACAAAAATTCCTTGTGGTCACTAAAATATAAATCTTATATTTTAATAAAGTCGTGTCTGAAAATTATCGTTCGTGAGGAAGACACACGAACACTACCGTAAAGACAAAATGAATATTTCAAAGAAGTATTTGCTCTAAGCTTAAGAAAAAGACCATAATACGGACTGAAAGTTCAGAGAGCGAGAGAGAGAGAGAGAGAGAGAGAGAGAGAAAAGCGAGAGAGAAAAAGAAATAGAGAGAGGAGGAAAGAAAGGGAGAGAGAAAGAAAGAGCGAGAGAGATAAAACAAAGAGAGGAGGAAAGAGAGAGAGAGAGAGAGAGAGAGAGAGAGAGAGTAAGAGAGATAGAGAAAGAGAGAAAAAGAAGTAGAGAGAGGATGAGAGAGAGAAGGGAGAGAGAGAAGGGAGAGAGAGGAGGAAAGAGAGAGGAAGAGAGATAGAGAAAGAGAGAAAAAGAAATAGCGAGAGGAGGAAAGAAAGAGAGAGAGGAAGAGAGAAAAAGAAATAGAGAGAGGAAGAGAGAAAAAGAAATAGAGAGAGGGAGAGAAACAGAGAGAGGAAGAGAGATAGAGAAAGAGAGAAAAAGAAATAGCGAGAGGAGGAAAGAAAGAGAGAGAGGAAGAGAGAAAAAGAAATAGAGAGAGGGAGAGAAACAGAGAGAGGAAGAGAGATAGAGAAAGAGAGAAAAAGAAATAGCGAGAGGAGGAAAGAAAGAGAGAGAGGAAGAGAGAAAAAGAAATAGAGAGAGGTAGAGAATCAGAGAGAGAAAGATTAAAAAGTGTTAAAATCTACATTTTCTTTCACGGGAGAAGAGGCTTAGGTTGCATTGTGACTCTTGTAACAGCTTATTCACAAAATGATAAAAAGATACCTGCTTAGCGAATATTTTTGTATAGGAAATATAATAAGGATCCCTCTAAAATAAATTGGTATAAACAGTTGTTTCCCCTGATACCTGTTTAGTGACTGATTTTTTATGCACGGTGGAGTAAATGACGAATTAGTGACATTTTAAACTTTTGTACGCGTTCATATATGAAAGTTGACTTTTTTTTTTTTTTTATTTCTTTTAATGTTGGAAAAGTGGCCTCCATATGTAATCAGAAAGTAACTTGGATAAAGGATTTCCTTAAATTTAAGTATTAGGTTTTCTCACAAATTGTTGGATATATAAAAGTAGAAACCACAAAATGATAAAATTTTATAAACAAATGCATCGCTCTTTCCACGTTCCAGAAACACATAGCAACCGAAAAATTGTTATTTGATCACCGCCGGGGAAGAGAATCCACGAATCTCTCGATATCTTGCCGAGCGCGTTAACCTTACACTACATTGAGAGATCCATGGATTCAATTCCCTGGCAGTGACCGAATAACAATTTTTGGGTAGCCATGTGTTTCTGGAACGTGGAAAGAGCGATATATTTGTTTATTTACTGACGCCACGTATGTGGAGGATTTTCACTTTGGATCTCACCCGATGAAATTTAATTTGCTATTTCATGAATGCGGAAAAGATTAAGGTGGTTACAAAATCCATTTCGAATCTGCAAATCTCAGTGTCCGTACGACGTACCGGGATAACGTATTCAATAATGGGGAGATTGAAAAAAAACAAGAAAGTTCAAAAATATATTTTTAAGGGCTTTGCGCCCCTAAAGTTACAAAAAATGTAGTTAATTTTTTTTTACCGAAAATTATTTTGTTTTCTACACTGCAGGGCCCGGTACAACCGCCCCTGTTGCCCCTATGGTCGAGCTGGCCCTGGCGACAGGCGTTAAAAAAATGTAGGTCTAGATTTCTTCTTACTTGGAGTTCATTGGAACTCGTGAGAAATAAATAACTTCACATTAATAACGTGGAACGATACAGCAGCTATATAGGAAATAGTATAACTATATTAGTAAACCAAATTTATTGTCACAGAAAAAAAAATCAGATTTGCAAGATTTCGATCGCCAACCGGGTATATATAACCAGAAAGCAGTTTCGCACGAGAAGTGATAGATGCAAGAATTCAGCTGTCTACCTGTGCGATAAAACACCATACCATAAGTTGCAAATTAAAACCACTTTATTTACAATTTAAAAGTAGGTTGAAATACTGACTAGCGCTTTCGGGCATCACGTTGTCCCCATCTACGAGTCCAAAGCACCACAGGGACACGATAGAGGCATTGATTATATACAGATAACCCCCTTCCCTTCCCGTACACCACGTCACCAACATTTTAGTGATACCAACATTTAAACAGAAAAATACATACAAGTTATTAACAGCTGATATTACATTAGATCACGGGTGCACAACCCGCGGCCCGCGGGCCGCTTGCGGCCCTCAAAGTCAGTTTATGCGACCCGCTGATAAATATTTTATACTATTGAAAACGTGAATATATATATTGTGAATGATGAGATTTTTTCCCATTATTGTAGGCCCTAGTTGAAATAAGAAAATTATAAAAATGTTTGTTAAAAATAAATTAAAAAGTAAACAATTATTGGACAGATTTTAAGTTTTGCATAACCAGACTGCTGCAAGGTTCAGACTGACTGTGGAGTCACTCTTGCAATACAAGTGGATGTGAGCACGTGACTGACACACCGACTCATCGTTGTGCGGCAGGGGAGGATGAGGGCGCTGTGTGACCTTGAAGTGGTGTAGCGCCAGGCTATTTATAGGTTTGTTATTTCTGACTGGACGCCACGTCGTGCACTGGGAGTATCATTGTTGTCGTGGCAGAGTTCACGTTTGTGAGTTGTTTGTGTGTTGTTACAGCTTGTGTGCAATTTACAGAGTTTCTACATTATTATTATAATATCAGTATCATGTCTGTAAAAAAGCGTAAAGTGACGGACGAGTGTCGAGTGTTTCAAGAGACCTGGAATGAGAGATATTTTTTTTATTGAATACAACAGCAAAGCAACGTGTTTAATTTGCAAAGAAACAGTTGGTGTTATGAAAGAGTACAATGTAAGAAGGCATTATGAGACAAAACATGCTTTAAAATGCAACGAATTTTCTGGTAATATGCGAAAAGAGAAAGTAAAAGAACTGCAAAGAAAATTAAAATTTCAACAAAATCTTTTTCGTAAGGTTAACGATGAATCGCAAATTGCGGTAAAAGCAAGTTTTATTGTGTCAAAGATTTTAGTAAAAAGAATGAAGCCGTTTCAAGATGGCGAGCTAGTTAAGGAATGCTTGGAAGAAGTGGCAAATGTGGCATTCCCAGAGAAAAAAGTATTATATCAAAAATTAGCCTTAATCGAATGACAGTTTCCACGAGGGCAGAAGAAATGGCAGTGGACATTGAGCAAACACTACAAGAAAAAATATTGGATTTCAAGTACTTCTCACTGGCAATCGATGAAAGCACAGATGTTACTGATACTGCCCAGCTTTGTATTTTTGTGCGTGGTGTTGACGAGAATTTTCATATTTCAGAAGAATTACTGGCATTGGTTCCTATGAAAGACACAACTAAAGGATGTGATATTTATCGTGAAGTGAAAAATATTTTAGAGAAGTTTAATTTCAAATATGGAAAAACTACATGGCATATCAACTGATGGTGCACCTGCCATGGTTGGAAGTAAACAAGGGGCTGTCGGCTATTTTGCTAAAGAGTGCAGTGATCTAGTTACTATTCACTGTATTTTACACCAAGAGAATCTGTGTGCTAAAAGCATACGTATGGAGCATGTGATGAAGGTTGTGATTAAAGTGGTCAATTTCCTTCGTGCCGGAGCTCTTAATCACCGCCAGTTCAGAGAATTCTTATCAGACATGGAATCCCAATATGATGATGTTATTTATTTTACACAAGTTCGTTGGCTTAGTGCTGGGAAAATGCTGAAACGAGTGTATGACTTGCATCAAGAAATCATAATGTTTTTACACAGTCGTAATGAGTCTCAACTAGCAGCACCGTTTGAGAACAGCGAATGGGTGAGTGATTAATGTTTTTTAGTTGATATGACCCAACATCTCAATGAATTAAACATTAAGCTTCAAGGTAAAAACAACATGATCAACAACATGTGTTACATATTAAAATCATTTGAGGTTAAACTCAGTTTATGGCAGTCACAACTAAGCAATGGACTACTAGCAAATTTTCCAACAATGAAAAGTTTTGTTGAAAGTTCTGAATTCCATGTAAATGTGGCTAAATATGCATCTCTTGTAGTGGACCTTCACAATGAGTTTAAAAGACGATTTGAAGATATAAGAAAATTTGAGGTTTTGTTTGATATGTTTTCTCTACCATTCACTACTGACGTTGCGTCAGTGCCACTAGATTTCCAGATGGAATTAATTGATCTTCAGTGTAACAATGCGTTAAAAACAAAATACTCTGAAGTTTCTCTCCTAGAATTTTACAAAAATTACTTACCGAAAGAAATGAAATTGCTCAAAGATCATGCTTTAAAAACGGCAACGTTGTTTGGAAGTACCTACTTATGCGAGCAATCGTTTTCTTTGATGAAACAAATAAAGTCAAAGTGTCGTTCCTGTTTAAGTGATACACTATTGGAGGGAAACTTGCGCATTACCATCTCTAACATTGAACCTGATATTGACAGACTATTGAAAAATAAACAATGCCAAGCATCTCATTAGGAGCATTAGGCTACTACTTGATTTGATATTCAGTTCGACGATATATTGATTTTAATTTTTTATATACTTTGATGTTAAGAATTCTGTTTTTTGTAAAAATAAAAATTTTACAACCTTGTGATAGTATTATTTTCTTTTATATACCCCTAAACCTTTTCCAGTTAGGAGTAAGTTGATTGTAAATCAGTAATTTGATAACTTAATAACGCAATTTGCCAAAAAACTTCAAAAATGGATTTAAACCATTTAGAGGACACAAAAATGGTATTGAAACACATTTTTTGTCTGCTGGTAAAATAGGTTATTCTGATAATAGTAAAATTAGCTTTAGCGGTAGGGTTTGGCAAGTGCCTATGTGAAAAGGTAACTTGCGGCCCGCCACTTATTATGTAAAAATAAACTTGGCCCCCACTTATAAAAAGGTTGTGCACCCCTGCACTAGTCGATGACGACTACACGTTGCACGTAGATACCCAGTTTTTTGGCTGACAGTCCAGTCTTTAAACACTTTAACAATAGCTGCTCTGAAACATTTCACGAACGGTGCTACTCGCATCATGGCTCCGAGTTCCGACAATCATCCCACGTTGAAAGTCCGTCAAATCAAATTTTTTACCATTTTGTCACCCAAAAATCACTTGTACTACTGTCGCAAGTACTAAGCTTTCACTTTTTATACTAGTTGGTTGGTTGGTTGGTTGGTTATTAGATTTTATTGGCGCAAGGGCCATGGTTGGCCGAAGAGCGCCAGACACAAGACAAACAGACAAAATTAAAAAACGGGGCATAAATCGCAAAATCTGGCTGACCAAGTAAAACCGAACCATGAGTACGAAGGAAGGGCCAAAAAAGACAATGAAACAAACAGTATGAAAAACATGGTACAATGGTGAGAAACAAGCCGATTAAGTAAAACTGAGGAATGAGAATGAGAAAACACATTACGAAATCGAACACAACTACACATAGGATGAGTCACCAGGAGGGGGCCGAACTGTCACTCTCCTCCCCCACACACTCCAATGCAATGCTGGCCGAGGGCGGGGACGAACTGTCACTCTCCTCCAACACACACTCCAATGCAATGCTGGCCGAGGACGGGGACGAACTGTCACTATCCTCCCCCTCATGTTTCTCTGCATGTTGGTTGAGGCTGGGGACGAACTGTCACTCTCCTCCCCCCGATGTTCCTCTATAATGTTGGTTGAGGGTGGGGACCTCGCTGAGTCCGAGACAATTGCAATGTTGGTCAGGTGGACCGCGACAGTTGGATGGACACTGCACACCTTTGCGGATTGAGGGCCGGGTCTTCCGCACGTGCAGGCTTTCTGCTGGGAACTGGAAGAGTCGGTCGTCTTCAAAAGAGAAGGCGCAGACTCAGCTATTCGAAAAACCTGGAGCTCGGGGAAATCCACCTGTGTCGCTTGTTCAGCTGTAGATCGCTTGGCAAGTACGGCGAGAGCTACAGGGCGCGGAACAAAGGGCTGCACGGGTTGTGGCAGAGAATGAACTACTGCGGCAAAAGTACGCTGTCGGTTGTTGGGAATACCCAACTTGGCCTTGGCAGCAGGGTACGAGAGGCCTTCCAGGGTCTTGAGGCGCTGGATCGCCATCTCGTCCTTCCATTTCATACAGTTGCGGGAGTAAGCTGCATGGGCCTCACCGCAGTTAACACAGCAGGCCGCAGAAGTGCAACCTTCCCCGTCATGTGCACTAGAGCCACAATTTGCGCAACGAGCAGAACTCTTACAAAATCGTTGTGAATGCCCGTACCTCTGGCACCGGTAACAGCGCAGAGGACTGGGAATGTACGGGCGAACTCCACAGACCAAGTAGCCAGCCTTGATTTCGGTCGGAACTTTCGGGGAGTTAAAAGTCAAGATTACATTTTTAGACTTAATCAAGGAACCATCGCGCCGGAACATCATACGACGGGCAGCAATAACACCCTGATCTGTAAGTTCAGTCACCAATTCTTCCTCACTGCATGGCAAGAGATCAAACTCAGAAATAACACCCCGAGAGGTGTTAAGAAACGGGTGAGGTGCCACTTTGACAGGAATGCCTTGAAGACTAGTGAGGTGCATAAGAGTGTTACTCTGAGAAACACTGCAAGTTTGGACAAGCAGGTCCCCAGAGCGAAGCTTCCTCACAGACTTCAAGGGGCCAACCGCAGCGTCCAAAGCTTTAGAAATGAAAAAGGGAGATCTGGTGGACAGTCTCTCATTCGGATCGATGGATTCTACAACTAAGTGAGTAGCATGCGTAGTCACAGCAATCGAGGGGAGACGACGCTTCGGAGCGACTGGTACAGCTGCCGAAGAAGAGGTTCCACATTCTTGGTCCAGGTCAACGTCTAAAGATCGTTTAAGGTTATGAGACTTGGTAGGTTGAGAAGACGAAGGAGAGTCGTTGTCAACTATCATTTTCTCAGGTGACTTAAATTTGGAGTTTTGTTTTTTGTTTTTACCCATGGAAAAAAGGAGGAAGATTCCTCTGCAAACTACTCCACCCACCACGAGCCCTACAAGGGAGAACTGGAGGTCTGCAAGCCAAGAAAATGACGCTGGACACAGTTCTGGAGCTTATACGTTGCAGATATAGTCCGCTGGCTGTGATCACATGCACTCGGCGGACACTTCGGCCTCCGGGTACCGTCATGCCAACGCCTTTGGCATGATTCCACAGCCCCCGGGCTTACCCTGCCGTGCTATACGACAAAAGCCGCTAAAGCCCTGTACACAACTTGGTACAAGACTTCTGACTACAGGTGGGTTAGTCTCTAGCCTCCCGTTTACAGCGAAGCCGGGGTCGAAGAGGAGTGTTGGTACACAGGAGGCACATCTCCGGTCTCCTGCGACCTCAGCCGCCAGACATCCCATTTCCGCCTCACGGGTCTCCGCACGCGGCAAACATGCAGGAAGGTCTAGCACCCAAACCAGCTAAAAGGAAAAAAGAAATCCAAAGAAGACAAATCCTGGAAGGGAACCTAAACGGAATCTCAGCAACCTACGAACTGAGCGGTTAATATAAAACAGTTAGTAGTGGAGGGTAACAAAACCACAAGACCGGGGTGTTAGTACATAACGTGGTAGCGATTAAGTAGAGTAAACAACACGGGCAACTAGCCAGTGGAGAAAATAAATAAAAACAAAAAAGCGAGACACAAGACCAGCTCGGGATCGTGGGGCCGCGACTCCCCAACAGCTGGATGAACAGCCGTCCCTGCAAACACCAAAATAAAAAACAAGCGGTGGCATGACATCAGATGTTGACCAGTCACAAGGTCAGCTCGGGCCGTGGGGGCGCCGCTCCCCAAATAACTGAAAAACCAGTTATCCCCGTGCGGGATTTTTTTTATACTAGCCTCGCCCTCTGGCGGCAACAGTGTGCAGCCAAAGCTCGTTTGATTAAAACTGTCGGGTGGTCATAATAAAGTGGCCAATCAGTGTATAAGTCTGTATCTCTAGTATTTCATTGGATTTGTCCTCATATGCTGTTTAGCATAAACTAGGGAGCACCTCAGACGGTCTTCGGTTATTCCGACTTTTGCTGAGTTTCGGAAGGTCATGATTAGCGCAGTAATTTTATTGCGGAAAATAAAGTAAGAATTTCCGGGGCGGTCGCGCGGTAAATTATGAAATTTCGCGGCCGATGATAAAAAGTAACATTTCCGAAAAAAAGAAAAAAACGTTCTACAAAGTTACGAAGCAGTAATACAAATGACTAGCACGTAATTAAATAAGCATTACAACTTTATAAGTCTTTAAAATTGATGCTTACATTTATTATATAAGCCATTCAAATTCTGGCAGTTATCTAACGTCGTTACTCGAGATCAAGATTTCCATTTAAGTGGATGGCATTTTGATACACGATATTGTACATTCACAGATTTTCTTCTTTAGTGCTGTGCCTGTTGTTGTCCTGTAATACGTTTTTTAAATTTAGAAAAGGACTGTTCAGCATCGACAGTGTTTGTGGGTACTGAGAGACAAGGGATGGCGACCTTTTTTCGTATTCCAGAAGTCTAGCAAACCTTCGCTTACACGAAATTCTTTTGCACTCGCTTTATGTGAACAAAATTCACGTTTCAGTTGGTCTTCATGTTCGAACATAGGAATGTGGCTGAAAACAAACAAATCTTCTTCATCGTCTAAAATGTCGAAGGACTTAAATTGACAGGGATCACACAGCCTACATGCTTTAAAGAAATTTACGGCTGGCTTACAAAATCGATGCGTTTTATTTTTTAAAAAATAATGCTTAATGTTTTCATAACACGTGAATAGAGCTCCTATTGCAGCAACGTGATCGCAGTCTTGACTCTTGCTAAGAAGATTGTTGGCGATGTCCGACATTTCATTGTATATTTTGTGCGCGGAAATTCGCTATTTTTCAAATAAACTGAGCTGTCCGGAAATATACGGCGCATGAACCTCAACCTGCTCCAGATTTTCTTTTAAATCCCTATCTTGACAATACCCAATGATATCCGCAATAGAAATGCTACTGTTGTCTTTTTCTTTTTCAAAAAACTCTACGTATTCTTCTAAATGTTTGCAGTGAAAAAGCACGGCCTCAAACCAATTGTTCCACCTACTCTGCACAGGTACTAATGGTAAGCAAGGTATTTTGCTTACCACCAGTACCTGTGCAAGGTATTTGTTTACCACCAGAAGTATTTAACACTCTTGCAAAAGTAGTCGAAAACTTCCTTTACGGGAGGGACAACCTGTGAAGTCACGTTTAACAGCAACTACTGAAGAGTTAACATTTTATACATCATTCTTCCGAATTTTGCCCAAAAGATTTAAAACATGCGCATTGCAGGTGTCATGAACACAACTCAAAAATACTGCTTTCAGGCTCTTTCCCCAAGCTTTGGACATGTGCGATGCCTTGTCTGTCACATAAGTATTTTATTAGCAAAATTTATTTTATACTTATTAAAGCACTGAAGTATTGCCTCGCTGACTGCTTTCAAACTTACGGATTCAAAAGTGACGCACTCAAGAAAGATTGCATTCAAAGAGGTTTCATCATTGCAGCTTTCAATATTCGGTTCAGCTGATGGAAGAGAAAAAATATTCAAAATGTATCTATCTTGTGAATCAGTTGTTTCGTTTGCTACGATGCTTACACCGAATACCGATTTAAAAAAATCTTTCACTTGTTGCTTGTGAACATCTATCACATATTTTCGGTAAATAAAATTTCCGCATTCAATTTGCATTTGGAATGACACCAATATCTTTTAACGAATTTTCCAAGTAGTTTTTTAATGTAGGGTTATCCACTTTGGAAAGTGGGGTGTTACCTGCACAAAAGGCACCAGTTAATTTCGAAAGTTCCATACTTCTTTCGCAGTTTTACAGAAAAGCAAAAATATGTTCAACACAGTTTTTGCCGATAACAAATCTTAAAACACTTCTTTCTGAATTATAATCAAACAACTTTCCCATACATTTTTTAAAACATTATTTAAAACATTTGATTCGGAATTTTAATTTGGTTTCAAAGAGTTTCAAAGTACATATTGACATGCTTTACTAATCCAGGACCTAACAATATTAAGTAAATCGGGCAATATAAAGTGCCACTTGGTAAGTCCCTTGTGGCTGAAGATTATCATTTACATACACAGTTTTGCATCTTGTCATTTCACACATTTCTTTGGCTTACTAGGACGTTATCTAACCGCGACCACTGTAGCGTTTTCGTATATATTTGTGTTCTTGTCGGTTGTTGTTCCAGTTTGGTTTGGTCTTTATTCGTGGCACAGACCTGTCTGGTCTACCGGCAAGTCCTTTTTATTAATTTTTCAGTGTTTACATTTTTGTTCTTTGAATTCCTTAGTCTGTTTTTGTGTTTAGTCTGGTGGTCTAGAGAGCATGACCAATCGACATTTTTGGTTCTCCTTGTTGTTTGTTGGTACTAGGAAGTCTACTCCCGCAGGTTGATGCTTTCCTGATGACGGCAACCTGCTTTTTTTTTTTTTTTTTTTTTCGGTTTTCAATGTTAAACTTCCATTTTGAATTTAATTCTGCATTTTTTATGAAATTTTGATTTTTTGCAGTTTTGATTTCTTGCAGTTCACTCTATACATGCTACAGTACTACGTGAGGTATAACTGCCTTCGGCGCTTCTCATCATACTAGCTATATATTTTTTGCGTTATGTTTTGTCTTTCTTATTTTTGTAAATTAATATATATATATACATACTGCAGTGCCTGAAAAAATTGGTACACCAGTCTAATACTTGGTAAGTCCCCCACGGGAGCGCAGGACTGCACTGGCTTCTGGAAATATGGTGTAGGCAATGCAAATCATACTTCCTGCAGATCGTTCCACAATTCGGGTGTATTTCGAGGTCTTGGATTCCTGTGTTCGATAGCACGTTGCATGGCATCTCAAATGTGTTCAGATCTGGAAGCTTTGGTGGGAATGACAACACGGCAACACCCCAAGCTCAAATGAAATCTCCTCTAACCATGATGTGGCGTTCCGACACTTGTGTGGAGGTGCATTGTCCTGTTGGAGCAGGCCCAACCCATCAGCATGAATGCAGGATATGAACGGGTGTACCTCGTCAGAAAGGAGCGCACATAGCGTTAGCCGGTCACAGACGTTTGTAGGCGTACCAGGGGTCCCACTGAAGTCAAGCTAAACACACCCCATACCATTACAGACCTCCCACCAGCAGGTACAGTTCCCTGTTGACAGGCGGGACCCATGGTTTCATAGGGTTTGCGCCGCACACGAATCCTTCCATCTTCCCGATACGGTTGGAAACGCGACTCGTCAGACCAGGCTACTTGTTTCCATCCGTTCCGTGGCAGTTTTGCCGTGACCAAGCGAGGCGCATAGCTCTGTGTCGTGCAACCATCAAGGGGACTCGAGTTGGGCGTCGGCTCCCGAATGCCCATTTACTACAGTGTGCGTTGCACAGTCCGGACGCTGATGCTTGTTGAGGCTCCAGCATTGAGTTCCGATTATACCTGCGAGAGTGTTGCACGCCTATCAGGTGAAACAATTCTTGACAGTCGACAATGGGCACGTTCACCCAATGCCGTTTTACGGCCACACTGTTATCGTAGGTTAGAGGTTTTGTAGGAATTCTTGTAGTCACGGTACACCCTTGCAATGGTCGTCCGTGAAAATCCGAACTTCATTTCTACCTCCGAAATACTATGGCCCATCTCACGAGTGTCAACTATGACACCGCGTTGAAAATCGCTTAAATCGTTATTACTTGTCATTCTCATGCCGAAAACAGCTCTGACAGCTGGCAAGGATGTCTATCGCTTTATATGCGCACTGGCGGACGCAACCGAGTACTCGCATAGGTGACGTTGCTATGTATTTTGTATAAGCTCCTCCATACCAGTTTTTCTGACACTTCAGTGTGTATATATATATATATACACTGCTGGCCACCCAAAATGCAACACCAAGAAGGACACGAGATAGCAAAGCCAGATTTACTGTACACATAACAACAGATACAAAGATGAAACGATTGAGCTTACAGGGCCGCGCGACTTGCGGAACACGCAGACATCAATAGTTCGTGTGGCCCCCATGGCTGGCAATAACGGCCGCTACACGCCGCCGCATCGAACGAAAGAGGCTTTGGATGTGGGCTTGGGGTGCGTCGGTCCAGGCTGCTTCCACACGTTGCCACAGTTGATCAGGCGTATCCACGGGTAGTGTTTGCCGGGCCACTCGGTTGTCGATCAGCCACCAGACGTGTTCGATGGGCGACATATCGGGAGAACAGGCGGGCGCGGCAGCAGTGACACCTGGTGGGCGGTGAAGAATTGTTGCATGATGCGTGCCACGTAGGGGCGCGCGATCTCCGATTAAAACGTGGCCACTGGCAGGTCCTGCAGGTAAGGGAGGACTACAGGCTCTAAAACGTCGGAGATGGTGCGGTGGATGTTGAGTGTACCGGCGATGCGTACCAGAGGGGTGCGGGTGTCATATCCGATTGAGCCCCAAACCATAACGCCAGGCGACGGACCAGTATGGCGATGCATAATGCAGGCGTCATACATTCTCTCGCCGCGGTGCCGCCACACGCGGATCCGACCATCGTGGTGTTGCAGGAAGAAGCAGGATTCGTCCGCGGCTGCGGCAATCGCTCACGTCGGTCCGTCCGTCCCTCTTGCACCCACCGAATCCATACTCGCCTCACTGTGACTGGATGTCGTCCGACACAGGCGCCGATGTCTCGGTACGATAAACTGCTGTAGCGATAAGCCACGATTCGCCCTCGGACGAACACCGAAACGTGCTGGAATGACTGCCGTATTCTACGACGAGGCATCAGGAAGCTTCCCATGCACAGGTTCGGCAGCACAACACACTTCCACTGCTTGCATCCCGCATTCTGTGCACCCTTCTTACAGTACTTCTCGGTGGCGTGCCGGGCGCATATGATTTGCATATGCCCTGCAATGCTAACCGTTTGCATGTCCTCTCGCAGGCGACGCATGCTGCGAATTTCAGGCAAATCCGATGCTTCCTTCATGGTGTTACATATATATATATATATATATATATATATATATATATATATATCATCATCATCACCATCATTGTCAACCATTATCAATCCACCGCTGGACGAAGGTCTCACCAAGTTTCCTCCACAACGGTCTGTCTTGTGCCAGTCTCCTCCATGTCACTCCCGCATACTTTCGAATTTCATCCACCCATCTTCCATGTGGTCTTCTTCTGGGTCTTTTCCTGTCCCTTGGAATCCAATCTAAAATTTCGGCTGTCCATCGATGGTCTGTTCTTCTGGCAGTATGTCCAGCCCATTGCCATTTCAGGGATTTAACTCTGATCATGATGTCTTCCACTCTTGTCATTTTTCGGATCCACGTGTTCCTCTTCTTGTCTCTCCTGGTTACACCAAGCATGCACCTCTTCATGCTTCTTTGAGTTGTTTGCAGCCTTTGTATGTCTCTTTTAGCTAAGGTCCACGTCTCTGCACCATACGTAAGCACTGGAAGGATGCATTGATCAAACACTTTTCTTTTAAGACATAATGGCATATTGCTCTTGAAAATTATGCTGTTTCTTTCAAAAGCTCTCCAGGCAAGTTTTGTACGCCCATTAATTTCTTCACCAATGTGACCCTCACTTGATATCTGCTGTCCAAGATAAACGTACGTGTCTGTTATCTCCAGCTTTTCTCCATCAATAAATAAATCTTCATTTCTTGTAAAAGCATTGAACATCACTTTTGTCTTCTGAAAGTTCATTTTTAATCCCACTTCTTTACTCTTGTCAGCAAGTTCCTGGATCATACTCTGTAGCTCTGATGGGGTAGATGCAAAAATGACTATGCCATTAGCAAAACGAAGGTGGGTTAGATAATCTCCATTAATCTTTATCTCTTTGTTTTCCCAGTTCAGTGATTGAAAGACATTTTCCAATGTGGCATTAAAGAGCTTCGGAGATATGGTGTCACCTTGTCTCACTCCTTTTCCAATTTTTATGTGTGTTGTATTTTCAAACAGCCGAATCTTTGCACTTGCATTTTCATAGATGTTATTAATAATATTAATGTATGCATCTTCAATACCGCAGGATTTCAGAGCCATTGCACCTGCTGATTGTTTCACCGAATCAAAGGCTTTTTCATAATCGATAAAAGCCATGCACAATGGAAGTTCATATTCCCTCGCTCTTTCAATTAGTTCTCTCAGTACGTGGATATGATCTATTGTGCTGTAGCCACTCCTGTATCCAGTTTGTTCTCTCGGTTGAGCCATGTCCAGTGTCACCTTCAAGCGGTGTGAAAGAACTTTAGTGAAGATTTTATAAACCACTGATAGGAGGCTGATAGGCCTGTAGTTCCTGAGATAATTAATCTCACCTTTTTTATGTAGCAAGATCATTGTAGCGTTGTTCCAATCCTCAGGAATTTTCCCTTCATTAAGGCATCGAGTGAAAATTTGGGCGAGTACTGTTTCGATTTCTCCACTTGCTTCTTGTATGATGTCTACAGTAATTCCATCTTCTCCTGGAGCTTTTCCCCGCTTCATGTTCTTGATTGCATGTGCAACTTCTGCTGGAAGGACTGGAAGAACTCTGGTACTTGTACCTTTCATGATGTCTGGAGTACATGTATCATCCCTTTCATATAAGTTGGAGTAGAAATCTTTCACTCTTGTCAAAATTTCGCCTCTATTTCTTGTTACAGAACCATCTTCTTTTCTCAGTGCCATAATCTGTTTTTCCCCTTACTGAGATGTCCCTTTGCTATCTTTAGGCTTTGGTTGTTTTCAATTGCTTTCCTTACTAGTTCACAGTTGAATTTCCTTACGTCTTCAGTGATACTTTTTCGTACTGTCTTGCATAGCTCTATATATTCCACTTTGGAAGTCACATCTTCTTTAGTTGTCCTCATCACTCTTCTTTTTTGCATCAACATTTTGGTTTTTCCTGATAATTTGTTCACATGCAATTTGTTCTTAGACCCAGCTAATTTTGTTGCTGTTTCCATAAGAGCTTCGGTTACTTTTCTGTTAACTTCAGAAATATCCACTTCTTCCGATTTTAGGCCTTCTAAAGCAGAGAATCTGTTCTTCAGTTCCAATTTGAAGGTAATATGGTGTTTTTTAAGGTTGGTTATGTCGATACATTTTGTTTGTCTTATGAGCTTGCTACGTTCGAGTTTAGTGTTGAGGTGCATCTTACATCTCACCAATCTATGGTCACTGCCTGTGTTGAACTTGTTTAGCACACTGCAGTCTTCTATGACGAATTTTTTGTTACACATAATAAAATCAATTTCACTTGTCGTCCCATTTGGATGTCTTCATGTCCATTTCCTGTGTGGCTTTTTCTTGAAAAAGGAGTTCAAGATGAAAAACCCTTCTGCCTCTGCAAACTCTACGAGAGTATTTCCACGCTGGTTTCTGTTGCCGTGACCGAATTTACCTACTGAAGTTTCATTCTGTTGCCGTTGCCCTATTTTTGCATTGAAATCTCCCATAATTATCTTCAAGTGCTGCTTGCCTTTATTATTTAGATCACGAATTTCCTCATAAAATTCTTCAATTTCTTCTTCAGCATGACTTGTGGTGGGTGCATAAGTTTGAATAATCTGAGCCTGGTATCTTCTCGAGAGTTGGATAACGAGTCGTGCAGCTCTGTCAGAGGAACTTTCAACTTCTACAACTTTATCCTTCAGTTTCTTGTTTATTATAAATCCAACACCACTAGTTCTGCCAGTATCTGTCCCACGATAGTAGAAGAGATGTCCACTTTTCAGTTCAATGAGATCTTCTTCTTTTCTCCTTACCTCACTTAGCCCGACGATGTCCCACTTGATCCTTTGTAGTTCCTCTTCCAATTCAAGAAGCCTTGAATCAGAAGATAGGGAGCGTCCGTTATACGTAGCCAAAGTCAGCATCAGATGGCAGCCTAGTCCGGTCCTCCGGGGATTCTTAGCACCCTCTGCCTTCATGTCGCACTGGCAGCTGCCTTGGCCAGGTACATTCCAGCTGCCGGAGACTGAGGGCCAAGATTTAAGTTGTGGAGTCATTTTGGAGGGGTTTGGCCATAACTCACTACGCTGGCCAAGCGGATTGTTGAGTGCGGGATAGCATTTCCTCTAATCCCGATGGTATAGTTATACCGCTATTGGCGGTCGTCAGAGCCCCTGTAGTGGGAACAGGATGTACCACGAGAAGGCGGGGTTGACATTTGTCAAGGAGAGGCTGTGATGTATATATATGTCATTGTCAACCATTATATCAGTTCACTGCTGGACGAAGGTATCCCCAAGTTTCTTCCACAACGGTCTGTCTTGTGCTAACCTCCTCCAAGTTGCTCCCGCATACTTTCGAATTTCATCCACCCATCTTAAATGTGGTTTTCTTCTTGGTCTTTTCCTGTCCCTTGGAATCCAATCTGAAATTTCGCCTGTTCATCTATGGTCTATCCTTCTAGCAATATGTCCAGCCCATTGCCATTTCATGGATTTTATTCTAATCATGATGTTTTCCACTGTTGTCATTTTTCTGATCCACTAGTTCCTCTTCTTATCTCTCGTGGTTACACCAAGCATGCACCTCACCATGGTTCTTTGAGTTGTCTGCAGCCTTTGTATGTCTCTTTTAGTGAAGGTCCACGTCTCTGCGCCATACGTAAGCAATGAAAAGATGCATTGATCAAACACCTTTCTTTTAAGACATAACAGCATATTGCTCTTGAAAATTATGCTGTTTCTTCCAAAAGCCCTCCATCGAAGTTTTATACGCCGATTAATTTCTTCATCAATCTGACACTCACTTGATATCTGCTATCCAAGATAAATGTAGGTATCGGTTATTTCCAGCTTTTCCCCATCAGTCTTCACTTTTTGTAGAAGCATTGTATATCGCTTTTGTTTTCTAAAAGTTCATTTTTATTAATTCCACTTTTTTACTCTTGTCAGCAAGTTCCTGGATCATATTCTGCAGCTCTGATGGGGTAGTTGCAAAAATGACTACTTCGTCAGAAAAACGAAGGTGACATAGATAATCTCCATTAATCTTTATCCTTTAGTTTTCCCAGTTCAGTGATTGAAAGACATTTTCCAGTGTGGCATTAAAGAGCTTGGGAGATATGGTGTCCCCTTGGTTCACTTCCTTTCCAATTTCTATGAGCGTTGTATTCTCAAATAGCCGAATCTTTGCACTTACACTTTTATAGATGCTATTTATAATATTAATGTATGCATTTTCAATACCGCAGGATTTCAAAGCCTTGTAACTGCTGATGGTTTCACCGAATCAAAGGCCTTTTAATAATCAATAAAAGTCATGCATCATGGAAGTTCATATTCCCTAGCTCTTTCAATTAGTTCTCTCAGTACGTGGATATGATCTATTGTGCTGTAGCCACTCCTGAATCCAGCTTGTTCTCTCGGTTGCGCCATGTCCTGTGTTACCTTCAAGCGGTGTGAAAGAACTTTATTGAAGATTTTATTTGTCACTGATAGGAGGCTGATAGGTCTGTAGTTCCTGAGATCCTCAATGTCACCTTTTTAATGCAGAAGGATAACTGTAGCATTGTTCCAATCCTCAGGAATCTTCCCTTCATTAAGGCATCCAGTGAAAACTATATATATATTTATATGTGTGTGTGTAGGTGGGTTCACTGTGATGTCGGCCCCGGACGGAATGTGTCCCTTGTCCGTATGCAGTAGAAAAATGGCAAGCCGGTTGGTCGCATATTCCTCTTTGAGGAACTCAACCCGCCAAGGGAGGACGAGATAGACGGATTAGTAACCTAATAGTTATAAATACACTGGCGGAAAGTGATAAAAGAGCACCAAGAAGAAATTGGCGGACGGTCATGAAATTTACATATGTCAATGGGGTCGAGTTGACGTAGGTGGAATGTTAATTTCGGGACCAACCGGTGAGCGCTAATGCCACAGCACGGCATAATATGCAAATTATCGTCGCTGGTATTTAAAGAGTACGGCGAAGTGAATTGAATAAGTCGTCGGCGTTCGGACTCGTGCGAAGACCCTGAAGAAGCTACAATCCCTGAACATGGAAGACGTGTACGATTTCAGCAGTTATCGGACTTTGAGCGAGGTCGTCTTATCGGACTCCGCGAGGCCGGGTGGTCGTATCTTCGTATTGCGGAGCGAATTGGACGGGAAGTATCGGTGGTGGTACGATGGTGGCGTAGATGGTCCGAGTAACATTCCCACGCGAGAAGACGTGGAACTGGGAGTCACAGACGGACTGATGAGCGGACCGATCGACGCATAAGAAGAGCGGCGTTGTTAAGCAGAACATCGACTGCGACGCAAATCCGAGCTGCCGTTGCACCTGAGGTGACTGCGCGAACAATCCTCAACCGTCTACTGGATGCAGGACTCCGTGCAAGTGTGCCTCTGGCATGTTTAAATATGACTCCAGCCCACCGTCTGCAGCCGTTCCTGACGGTGGGCTGGAATCAGAGGTACACACTGACTCCATCCCACGGTGCGCACTAGAGAACACAATGGCGATCTGTCGTGTTCAGCGATGAAAGCAGATTCTGCTTCGGAGCCTACGATGGCCGTATGTGTGTTCGCAGACGCACAGGGGAGTTTCTCCACCCCTCTTGCATCCGCCAGCGACACACAGGGCCTACACCTGTTCTCCTGATTTGGGGAGCGATCAACTAACACTCCCGTACACAACTAATGTTTGTACCGGGTACGTTAAACAGCACCTCCTGCATCAACAACATCATTCAGCCCGTTTTTGTGCCATTTGTAAGGTCGGTCCATCGTGGTGTTTTCCAGCAAGATAACGCCCGCCCACACGGGGCACGTTCAACGCAACATGCACTTCAGGGCGTGAGACAACTTCCATGGCCTGCACGTTCACCGGATTTGTCCCCCATTGAGCACGTGTGGGATTTTATTGGGCAACGACCTATCCGGTCTCCACGGCCTGCCACAACCATCCCCGATTTACGCGTTCACATTGAGGATGCTTGGAACTCAATACCCCAAACTTGCATCCAACATCTTTCCGACAGACTCCATGCCAGAATTGCACAGTGTGAAGCAGTTCATGGCGGTTCAACCTCGTACTAACCATGTTACATGAAAATGCTATTTTTCAGTTTACCAGCAAATACAGCTGTATTTTGCCATAATGTTTTTATCACGTTATCCTCTGTATTCCGTTATTAAGCTGTATAATTTTCGTTGGTATCAGACGTCTCCTTCTTGGTGTTCTATTTTCACTTTCCGCCAGTGTATAAACTATATTGACAAAAGTTACCGGACACCTCTTCAAAATCAAATGGACTGTTCCGCTGCATTGTTAAGATGACTGGTAGAGCTGCAAACGGTATATAAACAAGACTGCAGCTGATCGTGATCATATCGCACTGTGAGGTTGAGTGAAAATGTCGCTGCGGTAGAGAACTGAGTTTTAGAAAGAAAAGATTGTTGGGTGTAATATTAGCGGGTTGTCTATAAGAGAAACCGAGTAGCGTTTAAACATACCCTGGATGTACTGAATAAGTGGGAGACCCATGGCGTGTCTGAAGCAGCAAAACGTACCTGCAGACCAAAGAAAATCAGTGACAGAGGACGTCGAAACCACAGGAGGGTCGTTGCAGCTAATCAACGGAGTACTGCTAAAGACCTCGGTGTACACGTGAGTAAAAATGCTGGATCCTCGATATGTACACGTACCATTCCCAGAGAACTTCATTCCATAGATTACCGTGGTCGTGTGGCTTCTCATAAACCTTTCATCTAAACTCTGAATGCCACTCATCATTTATCATGGTGTAAAGAACATTTATCGTAGGCCGTAGATCAACGGAAACGGGTCCTATGGACTGATAAATTCAGATACATAATCCATCAGTCTGATGGCCATGTGTAACTTTGGCGGCAGCCGAGGGAACGGTATTTACCACAGTGTACTGTTCCTACGGTCAAGTTGGGAGCTGGCAGTGTACTCGTGTGGGGTATAAGAAAATAAAAAAAAATAAAAAGTTTTCAAAATAAATTAGGGAGAACATATAAGACACGAAGAAATTACTAGTAAAAAAAATTGTTGGAAGGTGGAAAAACTTCACAATTCTACTTCCTTTCGTCCAAAAATTTGTCAAAGGCCAATAAATCTCTCGAGAAAATAAAAAAATCCCTTCGACTGTCAACAGAGGGCAGCACACAAGCATCAACATAAGCAACACCTATGCACCCCCTTGTCCCCACTCGGTCGTTGCCATCTCTCAAAATCAAAGATCCATCGATATAATAAAGTTCCAAGAAGCACGGCAAGGTGGCAGCACATCGAGTTGACATCCCTCTTAGTCCACCCCTTCCCCAACTCGGTCGTTGCCATCCCTCAAAATCAAAGATCCATCGAAGTAATAAAGTTCCAAAAGGCCCCGCTAGGAGGCAGCTCATCAGCATCTAGTAGACGTCCCCTTATGTCCACCTCCTGTCCCCATTCGGTCGTTGCCATCCCTCAAAGATCCATCGAAATAATAAAGTTTCAAGAAGCACCGCTTGGCGGCAGCATTCTCGCTCTTGTAACTGCTGTGTACTACATGGTCCAGGTTTCGGAAAGTGACATCAGATTTGCGAGACAAACGCTGCTCTTTCTCACGTCAACCGAGCCACTTTTCCTTTGCTTTGCTGCATTCTCGCTCTCCTAACTGCTGTGTTCTCTGTCTGGTCTGCATGTTCTCGGTTCCGGAAAGGGACATCACACGAGACCAACAGAATTTTTGTCTATTCACGACTGCTTGTTTCTTTTGAAGAAACAAGCTGGATGTAGAATCCTCGAAATCTAACTGAAAAACATCTCTCTGTCTGTTAGAATAAACCGAAATCTTTTTCTTATTGATACATATTCTCTTCATCTTTGACGCCACAGCAAATTACGTATTACAGCATATACATAGTTCTTGGAGTTAAAAAAAATGTAAATTTCATTGCACCTCGTACATAGAAATTTAAGTTTTTAATTTCCAAAGAATTTTGCTTTTTAAGTAATTTTCATACTTCGTCACTTCTGTGAAATCAAATTACTCTTTTTACGAAGAAGACAGTGCCTTTTTAGTAATACTGATGTTCCCATGGAAAATGAGGAAGCTTACGCTCTTCTGTTGTCGGTTAAAGTAAAAATATTGGCGTAAACGATACATAATTCCGACAAAGCGTTAAGAGAATAGAGCAGCTGATTGACAAACAATCCTCCTTTGCGCGTCGAAGCATTACGAAATGAACAAAGATCGCTTGATATGAGGGAAATAAAATAAAAAAAACATAAAAGTGTTATATCACAGTTTAATTTCCCATAGTGAATAGCAGCCAAAAGTAAAATAAAATGAAGGGGCTCTAAATTTCAAGTTTCACTTGTTTAATACAAAACTTGAGGGCTATTCCGTTCGTGTGTGAATAAATTTTCGTGAATATTTTTTTAATGCGGCCATGTTTTTAGAAATGGTTCCTGAGACTGGTCGGTCTATATGCTACAAGATATCATAAAAAGATACTTTCCTGCTTTTGGTGCAGCAGCATTTTTGGTTTATGTGATAAATTGATTATAGCAAGAAATAAAAGTTACATATCTTTATGCAAACGTATCCAGCACACAACAACCTTGTCGACATCGAGGGTGGCATGCCCAGTCAAGGTTGTGGTAAGCACGCCATACCATACCACGCACCCTTTAACCTCAAGGGGCACAAGCGAAAAACTACACACCGCGCCCCAAGAGGCGATGACGCCCACATTGCTGCCCTAAATATATATATAATTTTTAGGGTAGCGCCGAGGGTTGATTTCGACCCAAACAACACAACAAGAATAAAAAAGGAGATGAAAGATTATCTCACACGAGTCCCGGGAGCAGAAATCGGGGCAAAGGAGGGATAGAGCACCAAATTTAAACTGGAGTCCTTTCCGCGTCCTCCCCCCCCCAACACCCATGGAACAGTCCATGCATAATGGGAAGGAAAAGTCAGCCTTAGGCAGGAGAACAACCCAACCGAAATTGACAGTCTGAGAAAAGCAAAGCACAGTAGAACTTATCCAGAGAAGAAAGAGAGAAAAAAATTCAGAATTAAAATAGAACGGAGCAAAAGAAAGCAGGCAAGGCACAGAACTTCATGAGAGCATTTCTACCCAATTAGACTCTTCTATTTTAGAAAAAAAACCAAAAAAAAAACCTCGTAATACCGGAGCGGGGGAACCCCTTACAGCCCCAAAACACAAACTCCAAAGTGCGATTTGAAAACAATAGATTTTGAGCATTTTTAAACGAATGGACATGACTGGGATTATGAAATCAATCAAAGTTGATTTTTCAGTATAGGTTTTAGGGCCCTTGTAGTCTGTTGGTTAATGCTTAAAAGGATTAGGAGGCAAAGGAGTGGAGGTGAAAACACTCAACCCAAAGAGACACAATGCAATTCTCTAATCCGGGGATTAAGTTAATTCCTCGTAAAGGATACATTTCGCCTAGCTTTACCTGGGGTGTCAGCCCAAGGTCCCGACTGCAAAAACAAAACAAACGACTGCAAAAATAAAACAAAAGTTTGAAGTAAAATCGATTGAGACAAAGCTCCAACCAGCCCTGGATGATTCGGAGAAACTCCGTCAACACACAAAAGGCCTAGCAAAATTCAGTGAAACGTGATAGCCGAGAGGGGAATGATGCAGTGCCCAATTATTTCATTATAACTTAATTTCAATGGAAAAAATAGTTGTCCCTGTCACTGTCTTTGGCCAGCATAACCACTTACTTCTAAATTCTCCCACTGTAAGTTTCCTGGAGTCAGCAAAAACCCAATCCCTTATTTCACATTTTATCTTCCAAACTGTAGTAATTACAGTTTGCTGCCCCCTAACAAAATCATTCACATAAATTGCGTTATTTCTAACCTTCCAGATCTTAAATTTAGTTACTGTAAGTAATATATTATAGACCATTTTACCCCTTTTGTTCCATCGGTGAATGGAACATGACCTGCGCGCAACTAATTCCCGGTTTTCCTATCCAACCGGCGATTTCCCGCCAAACCTTTTTTGCGAATACGCAGTTAAAAAATAAGTCAGTTCTATCCTCCAGGTATACCCGATAAATTACACATTTCCCGTCCCTAACTATTCCCCATCTAACCATTTTCTGTCTTAGCGGTAACACATCATGGGCAAGGCGCCAAAAAAATCTTTCTCATTGGGAGTACACATTGTTGAAAAGATATTCTCCCACCCCTTCTTTTTACAAAAGGTAGGACTTGTATTAAATTCTAGTGGTTTTATCTGTGGAGCCTCAATCATTAGCTCGTAGAGTGACTGCCAATTAAGTGGAGTTGGACTTGTGTTTTTATTTAGGGCACTTAGAACCTTATCCTTAACCCGGTACCTGACATCCGGAATCTCGGCTTGTGGGCCACTATACTCATATTGCACATTATAATCTTTAATTCTTGTACTAGTAAAATATGCAATTAAATCTCCACCCGGATGGTTTGACATTAAAAATTCCCTGGTTTTAAAGAACCTCCCCGCAAGCAACCAATCCTCTATGGCCTTAATGGTGAAGCCCCCTCGGCTCTTGGCCGGGTAAGACTATTACGACTCACCTCTTCCCTGGCATGCCCACACCAAATAAATTTATGAATTATTGGGTTATACTTTGCGATCCACTTCTTTGTAGGAATGTCAACCAAACCTGCAAAGGTGATTTTACTCACAAAAATCGCGTTGGCAATTCGTCTCCTGTTGACTCTAGATAGCTTGATTGTTTTCCAGAATTCCTTTTCCTCTTCTAGTTTTCTTTGTATTTCTTTCCAAGTCTTTTCATGCACCCCTTTATGATCAAAGTATAATCTCAGAATTTTAATCGGGCCCTCAGCGATTGTAAAGTTTCCAAAAACTCTCAGATCCCATCTGCCCCATACCATGACCTGCGACTTTTCGGTGTTTACCCTCGCCCCCGTACACCTACAGTATACATCAATAATAGCCATGAAATGCCGCACACTACCCTCGTCTGGCATAAAGAGAGTGATATCATCAGCATACGCTTGGTATTTAACCCTACCATTCCTAATCCCCGGGATTCTGAAGCCCTCAACCTGCCCATGATTCCTAATTTTTCTTAAGAAGGGAGTTCGACAAGGGGCACCCTTGTCGAACTCTCTTCTTAATTTCGAAATGCCTGGAGACTGAGCACGCTATATTTATACTCCCTTCCATATTACTATACAATGTTTCAATTGCTCTTAGCAAAAAATCCGAGGATGAGAACTTCCCCTATCACCGGAACTTCCGCAATCCAGTTTTCAATATCGTACTCACTTATGTTATACTTCATGAAGAAATTCTCAAAATGCCCTGCTACCCTCTCAAGAATCTCGTCCCTATGGCTACAGATATTGTCACTGCTACTTAAATCTGTAAGAGTATCTCTTTGTCTATTGAATTGCATTTTTCTGAAGACTTGAGTAATCTCACTCTCCTCCTCTAACTCTTTTTGTAACGCATCGAATCTATCCTCCTGCCCTGTTTTTTTATAAAACTCATTCAGCAAATTTTTAATTTCCTTCTTAGGGCCTGAGTTGTCAATGCCATCCTCTTCCTCCCTTTTACTTAGGGCCCTCCAAACATTATTTAAGAAATTATGATATCCTAACTTTTTAAAATTCTGTTTTCTACTGCCACTCTTTCCTTCTTGAGCAAGCCTGCTTTTCGTATTCTCGCACCACCTTCCCCATTGTTGCTCACCTTGACCTCTACTGTCCCGAAGAACTTCTTCAAATTTTTGTTTCACCTCGGCTTCTTTTAGTAGGGCATTGTCTAACCGCCATTACATCTCTCTTTTCTGAATTACATCCTGGAAACTGACTCTCCACTTCAAGATCCTATGATCTGTAATGAAGTGCGCGGTGCTGTTTGGGTCCTCAATAATTTATCTATTAATATCTAATAAATTATCTGTAAACAAATAATCAATTTTAGTCGCACGAATACCTCTGTACCATGTGTATCCGGGGACCACCGTATTCCATTCCCTCCAAACATCTATCATACCTATGTTTTCCATGGCGTCTCTCAAATTTCTAGAACATAATGCCCCAGGCGACGTAGTCGTCGTTCTATCCAGGTGAGGGTCCATAACAGTGTTAAAGTCTCCCCCCATAATGATATTGTCACCACTCCCGTCAATAAAGTGCGTTAACTTGGTAAAGAAAACCTTCCTTTCAGCGGGATTATTCGGCGCGTACACGCTAATGACCCAAATCCACTTACCCGGGAATTTAACTTTGACTGCCACTACGCTTCCCTCATCACATTCTGGTTTTCCAACCCACTTATCATATTTTCGGTTGTAAACAATAGCAACTCCCTTGTACCCGTCAATCCCCAAAGAGAACCCGATTCCCAGCCTTGTGGCTTTTTTAAAGGCATATATGTTCTTGATATTCTTAAAATGTGTTTCTTGGATAAGCATGAAATCAATATGATTACTTCTGATGTACCCTTTTAGCCAATCTTGCTTGGGACGCCGGACCAAGCCAAGAATATTGCATGAAGCAAAAATAAATTTATTCTTCATAGTTTCCTGTTCCTTAATCCCGTAAGTCCTGTTAATCCCCAACTCCACCCTATTGCTAATCGGCTTATCTTGGGCTTGGTCGTCCCCTCCCCTGGTTTCCTTGTCCAGACTCAAACTGAAAATCAAAAGAATGCCCCAAAACAAAGGGCGAATTTCTTTTCCTAGCCTGTTTTTCATTTTTTGTGTGTGGAACAAGGTAGAAAATTACGACTAACAGATAACTTTTCTTCTGTATCCAAGGGAGGAGAAACGAACACTGTTTTTTCCTATTTGAAGACTTGCCCTTTACTTGTAGCCTTAACATGGTCTATGCCCTGAAAAGCCACTTCTTTCAGTTTCATAAGATCCTTGGTAGCTCTTTCTTGAGGTGTGATGTTATGTACTTGGACCTTTTCTTCCGCTGATTTGTCTTCTTCTTTAGCTGATTTGTTCTTTATCTTTCTTTCTTTTTTTCCTTATGCTGCTTTTCTTTCCCGATGTTTTCACTTGATCTTTTTTTCAGGTACTCTTCCTTCCCTGTCTGGCAATCCTCATCTTCGCTTGTGGTATCGCCTGTTGAAAAAAAACGGGAAGTCTGAAGATCCGCTGCGTGACTTCGCATCACAATCGTAGGCTTCCCCGAATTTCCAGTTGCATGTATGGTCGAATCCTCGGATTCTTCCTAAATCACCGCACTTCCCCAATCTGTATCCATGTTGTTTTCGGTGTCTGGTTCTGCGATACTGCGGACCGATTCCACACGGAAGCTTGGGCCATCTTCTCCCTCAGATTTGTGCTGCTCTTCAACTGTATATTTCATTGCGGCTGTCTCGTTTTCAACGGCACTGCCGATAGCCAGCAACTGCATGGCAGGTAACAGCTTGAGCTCTCATCCTCTGATAGGGATCTTTTCCCACCAGCAGTCTGTTCCACCATTTTTGACCTATTTCCACCAGCAGTCTGTTCCACTATTTCTGACCTGTTTCCACCAGCAGCTTCTCATGCATTCATTCTCTGATAGATGCCATTCAGGTACCTGCACAATATGTTCATAGATCGGCAGTGTTCGAATATTTCTTGCAAAGCATTCCCTTAGATGCTCTTAAAGTTTGACATTAACACCACATATTTCATTTTTACAATATCTTGGCTGTGGCAAAGGAAAATACTAAAATTCATGTGAGAAGCAAAACGCTGCCGGGCTGTGGCAAAGGAAAATACTAAAATTCCTCTGAGGAGCAAAGCGCTGCCGTGCTGTGGCAAAGGAAAATACTAAAATTCCTCTGAGAAGCAAAGCGCTGCCGTGCTGTGGCAAAGGAAAATACTAAAATTCCTCTGAGGAGCAAAGCGCTGCCGTGCTGTGGCAAAGGAAAATACTAAAATTCCTCTGAGAAGCAAAGCGCTGCCGTGCTGTGGCAAAGGAAAATACTAAAATTCCTCTGAGAAGCAAAGCGCTGCCGTGCTGTGGCAAAGGAAAATACTAAAATTCCTGTGAGAAGCAAAACGCTGCCGGGCTGCGACTGGAATATTTGTAATATCAATTTTATGTCAAACTTTAATTTTCGGCCCCGAATCGTCTGCTAAGGTCAGCTAACGCGCTGCTGGAACGCCGGGAGAAACATTTCGCGATAGGTGGCGCTGCAGCTGCGTCGGATTTTTTATCTCCTGCGCTGCGTGCATTACGTAATCGGTGTGTGTGTATATGCGGCGGGGGAGGGGTATTTTGAAAGGAAGGGGTTTTATTTTAATATAGCTTTATGGAATATGAGTAGTTCAGGTGATGTTAAATATTTATAACGGCGGAAAAGAAGTGTTTCCACTTCATTGAGAACCTGTGTATCTGGTACTAATATTTAAGTGAAAATATTACGCACTAGGAAATAACTGTTTGATGACAGCAATCATCACTTCAAAACAGTGTTCAGAGGAAAGACGACAACTTCGTCGGAATAATTATTCCAGAATGTGGTCGTACGCTGCCCACTGATCCGTCATAACAGTAGTTCCAGGTTGAACATGTTTCTGGATGAGTGGCAGCAATGTGTTAGCAGAGCGGTTATTCTGCGAGCAGATCTCAACCCTTAATAGCTTCGAATCTCGTTCAAAGATGCCAAGGATCCAGATGCCCCCAACGAGACTACCACGATTATACTTCCGCTTCCCAGCCTTAGCCTCTTGCCCCCCCTCCCCCGGTGGCGCAGTTACAGTGCCTAGAAGAGATAGTGTGTCGTGTTCGCAGAAAAACTTGCTGCCCGGAATCATGAATGCGGTAGATGGCGCTGCCATCGGATGTCACGTCGCTTTTCAGGAAGGACGACGAAAACGCACAATCTTTCTATGACACACCTAGCTCGTCAGTATTATGTGTACTTCTTGAACGATATTTTATAAGCAGATAACTTAAGTATATACAAAATAATCGACACACCTCTTCCACCTCCCTTCCCCCCCCCCCCGAAAAAAAAAAGAACGAACGAACGGGGTGATCAAGATACATTAATAAGGTACCGTAGTTTGAGTTAAGCTTTGCACTGTGCTAACGTCAACATTAATGTTAGATATTTCGGAAGTTTTATCCATACATGGGTTACATTATGAAAAAACACTGGAGACCAATATGCAGTTTAAAATCACTGAAACGTGAACTTACAATATTAAATAAATATTAAAAAAAATGTGTTGCCCTCAAAACCTTAACGGAAAAAAAAGGGAATATTTTCTCAATGAGACATCGGCTCTATAATTTGCATTCCAGCAATACAATTAGGTCTTGAAATTCAGTAACCTAAAAACTTTAGAAATTATTTAATAATGTACTTCATTTTTCATCAATGAGTGACTAAATTTCTTGGTGAGAACATCGGGTCAAGATAAATATTGAAACTTAATTCTTTCCATTTAGTTGCAGAGTGTGGCTTTGAAAAGAAGCCTTTTAATGAATTGAAAATAGGGTACAACACACCTTTCGTCAAGTTTCTTATCAGCTCTGGGAATCGCCTTCTCCCATTTGCTCAACATATCAGGAATTTTGGGGACAGCAAAGAGTGGTATTTTGTTTTTGCAGGATTTATAGCCAGTATTATTACATCCTGGCTCAAAAGAGCTGCTTTGCCTTTTCCGTTTTCTATGTATTTTTCTTATTTGCTAATGAGAATTTCCCAGTCCTTTCATAGCTGACATTATTTCCCTATGATTTTATAACTGTTGCAGCCGATTTCAGTACTGCACTTAAGTTTAACCACACAGTAGGTTTAACGCGTAACAGCCAATACTTGATCAACTTCTACATCTTTACGAATAAAAAGTTACTAATTTCGAAAATAAATTGCTCCATAAACAATCCACAGTTAAATAAAACTAGCACACTAACACCCGAATAAGCCTATTGCGTTTTAGCGATCAACTGTTGAATTGCAGTTACTTTTCACAGGTAAGCAAAGGAGAAACATTTAATACGAAATCTTTTAATTTCCGAAGATCATTTAGTAGTAAAGCGCGTATATGAAGTCAAATAAGATATGACCAACTTAATTTCCCATTTTGATTGACAGAATGGCACTGAACAGTATGACATTTTGTTGTGCTAACAGAGGAAAAAATTCTAATAGAAACTCGGAAAAGTCATCTTTCGGAGCATATGCTTATGCACACAGGCAAAAAGCCAGGTGCATTTCACCAGCCCCCCACCACGGAATTTGTAAATTTTTCAGACACTATTCGTTTGTACCACGTAGGAACCGGAATGAACTCGGTTTTTTCGTTTGAACCGCAATAGTTTTGGAGATATTTAAAAAACAAAGGGGGGGGGGGGGGCTGGTGAAACGATACCCCCACCACGGAATTTTTAATTTTTTTTTGCACCATTCGTTTGTACCACGTATGAACCGGAATGAACTCAATTTTTTTCGTTTGAACCGCAATAGTTTTTGAGTTGTTTAAAAAACAAAGTGGGGAGGGAGGGGGGGGGGCTGGTGAAATGGTACCCCCAAAAATGGAAATTTCAAATAATTTCAGCATAGCCATTCGTTAATAAATCGTATGAACCGGAATGAACTCCATTTTCATCGTTTGAACGGCAATAGTTTTTGAGATATTTAACAAATAATATTGAGAATTTACATATAAATATAGGAGGCCGACCATTTCGCCACCCCCCCCCCCACCATGGAAATTCAAAATTTCGAAATAGCCATTCGTTAGTAAATCGTATGAACCGGAATGCACTCCATTTTTATCGTTTGAACCGCAATACTTTTTGAGATATTTAAAAAATAATATTGAGAATTTGCATATATAGAGAGAGAGACCGACCATTTCACCAGCTCCCCCACAATGGAAATTCAAAATTTCAAAATAGCCATTCGTTAGCAAATCATATGAACCGAAAATAACTCCATTTTCATAGTTTTTGAGATATTTAAAAAAGAATGTTACAGGCCTACCATTTCACCCCCTCCCCCTCCTTCACCATGGAAATTCAAAATAGCCATTCATTAGTAAATCGTATGAACCGGAATGAACTCCATTTTTATCGTTTGAACCGCAATAGTTTTTGAGATATTTAAAAAATAATATTGAGAATTTGCTTATATACAGAGAGACCGACCATTTCACCAGATCCCGCCCCCATGGAAATTCAAAATTTCAAAATAGGCATTCGTTAGCAAATCGTATGAACCGAAAAGAACTCCATTTTCATCGTTTTAACCGCAATGGTTTTTGAGGTATTTAAAAAAAGAATGTAACAGGCCTAATATTTCACCCCCGCCCCTCGTCAAGGACATTCAAAATTCCGAAATAGCCATTCGTTAGTAAATCGTATGAACAGGAATGAACTCCATTTTTATCGTTTGAACTGCAATAGTTTTTGAAATATTTAATAAATAATACAATTTACATATACGCACAGAGACCGACCTTTGCACCAGAGCCCCCCCCCCCATGGAAATTCAAAATTTCAAAATAGCCATTCTTTAGCAAATCGTTTGAACCGAAAAGAACTCCATTTTCATCGTTTGAACCGCTATAGTTTTTGAGGTATTTAAGAAAAGAATGTTACAGGCCTAATATTTCACTCCCTCCCCCATGGAACTTCAAAATTTCAAAATAGCCATTCGTTAGTAAATCGTATGAACCGAGAAGAACTCCATTTTTATCTTTTGAACCCCAATAGTTTTTGAGATGTTTAAAAATGTCCCACGATTTCAGCTGCCCCTCCCCCGGACATTTCCTGTTTCAAAATAGCTATTCGTTAGCGTCGTGTGAACCGGAAGGAGCTTCATCTTTATCGTTCGAATGTGGATAGGTTTTGAGATATTTGTATAAAGGGTAATGGAGGATGATGAAGAAGTAATTTATTTTCAAAAAGTCTTGCATTCTTTCCTGTCATTATCGTAAAGATCTCTACTTTCTAGTTTTGAAATGTAGCAGTTGAAAAGACATTCCAAAAAGAACGTGACGGTTTCAACATCTCTTCAATGGGTCTCAAGGACCAGTACACAAGAGAACAGGAAAATGCATGGCATATTAAAACAGCAAGAATCTCGGAGCGGAAACAAACGTCGCAATGCAGTCTGTAGTAAACATACAAGGCATCACAGAAAGAAACGGAGTATTGCAGAGGCACAAAGCAGTCTTACAATCATGCGAGGTAGTCGGTGGCAGATACAACACGAGGCAAAGCACACAGGGAAACAGTCACTGAGCAGAAGAACGGCTGAGCCAGCAAATAGAGAAAGCACCATACCTGGAACCAGGGAACAACATGATGAGTAGAAAACCGAGGAACTATTCCTTCTTCCTTTTAAGGAAAAAACGAAATTATTGGTGCGGAATTATTGCTGTCCATCTGTGTTTATTGAGCGCCATCCTCAGACAAAAAGAGAAATAATGGTATTAATGTCAATTTGAAAAGAAACACGACATTAAGGAAAAATTATTACTTTCTTTAAAATTGGCATTTTCTGTCTAACAGTGGCATAGCAGTTAGACATACTATACAAAACATAGCAGGGTAGGAAGCAACACATGGCACTCCGAGAAAATCGGGCATGGGGGCATGGTTGAACCACAAAAAAACAGGAGCAGAACGAACGGTACGAGGCAGTTGGTGATGGTCATGTAAAGCGGATGCAGGCATGACATCGTAAGACAAAACACACAGAAAAAGGTCACAAAGTAGAATGATGAGAAAAAAACGAGGCACGAGAGAAAACACTTCACAAAAAGGAGAACGAAACAACAAGGGCTGGAAGAGGCAGGGAGAAACAAAGCTAAGAAAACACAGCAGAAATCAATCATCAAACAAAACCACACAGGAGCTAATCAGGTGGACACGGAAGAAGGAAACGATGTTGAACATGACAAATGAAGTCGTCAAGACAGCCATAGTAACGTTCAACTTCCGGGTGAGAGCCCGAAAGGTGAAAAATGCAAAGTAAAAAGCGCTAAGATTGTCAACCAGAGATGAATAAACTGCCGGATCATTGGAAGCAATATGATTAAGTGGAGCATCGTGAGAAGAGTCAAAGAACAATCGGAAAGCGGCATGTAGAGAAAGAGTCTGCTTAAACTCGGGAACAACCTGAAGGCGAACAACAAGATCAGGCACAACAGAGGGACTGTCAAGAAGGCGAGCAAAAGTGACGGCAGCAGGATCAGGAGCGGAGCCTGGCGAAGAACGATGAGGAGGAGACATAACCACAGCGGCACGCTTAGCGCGAGTCTTGCGGTTAGATCGATGACGACGCTTCTTATTTGGAGCAATACCAGTAGGGAAATGTTGACGAAGAGGACGAGACGACGTAGAAGGAACAACAGGTGGCGTCCCGGGAATCTAGCGAGGCGAATACGGTACAAAGTCGGATGACATATGTAAGGAGGTAACTGCAGGAACAACAGAAGCCGAGTAGGGTGGGGTTTCAAACGAATCTAGAAGAGGAGCTGTGCGAAAGAGTGGGGACCGATCATGGCGACCAGAAGGTGAAACAAAGGCAACGGCACTAGAGGCATCAGAAGATCCCCGAAAAGGTGAAAAGGGCGGAGAGCACACCGGAGTGCTGGAACCGGTGAAGGAAAGATAAAGCCGAGGTACGCAGCGGCGATGGTGGCACAGAAAATCCCGGGATCGGGATAGACGAGGTGATTTGCGAAAACAAAGAAGGCAGCACCTGAACAGGCGGAGAAGGTGCGGCAACAGAATGTGACAAAGCGCAAACATCAGACGATGAAAAAGAAAGAAATACAGACGAAGGCACCGACACAGGAGCAGTAGTTCCAGATGTACCCACAACAGACGATGCAAGCGAGGAAGAAAAAGACCAACGGAGGCAGATAATGGAGATGGAAACTAAGAATGTGGGAACGGATCAGGCAAAGGCGTGGTGACTGGAAGCGAAGAAAGAGGTTCTGCGACGGGAACTTGAGCAGCCGTTAAGGAAAACTAGGAAGAAATGAGGGGGCACTGCGAGAGATGGTGACCAGGCTGTTTAAATGAGATGCAATGATAGGCAATGAATACGTTGATTACGAAGTTGTGATGACAACAAATCACCAGAAAAGTAGTGGGGCAGTAAGAAACGTAGTCTGTGTCAGGGAAAAGAACTAAGGCTTGGCGGCGGAAGCTAAAATAAGGACGATCAGCTTGATCAACATGGGCTGCGGGGATCTTGCGGATATCACAAAGAACGCGGCCACACCGAGAAGGAAAAGCACGTAAAAACTCATCGGAAACGTCCGGTTGTACAGGATACCAATTAAGGAACGGGAGAATGTGCAAGGGGGATAGGGACCACGCTATGATCTCAAACGGAAAGGCTAGTCGATAGGACTTGAGAAACAAACTCAGGTGAAAACAAATATACAAGAACGGACTTAGGCTTTCTAGCGAAATGTGTAATTGCACAGGGAGGGAGAAACGACAATGCAGACATACACTGTATAGACGTGCAACTTGACATTGGGTAAGGCGTCGAACTTGGCACTTAAACTAAGAGTTGAAAGCATTGTACGTGTGCAATAAGCGTGGAACCTTGACGTGAAATATAGGAGTCCAAGGCTGTCGCGAGGAAAGTCGGAGACGTTGAACACAGATCTGTAGCAGGATGAGGAGAAGAGCCGTCCTGGGACGCATCCAACACACTTGGAGGACAAGTCATCGAAGCAGCACGTAGTGACGTGAGAGGGAAATCGAATTCAGAAGCAGAAGCACAGGCCATGGACAATGTGCAGAAATGCTCGGCGAAGGGCACACAGATCCACTATAACAAGGTGGAGCACCAGGAAGGGGATCAGCATACCGAAGAAGGCAGCGCAGAGAACCACTGTCAATGGATGGAGCACCAGGAAGATAATCGACACACCGGTGAAGCCAGCGCAGAGAACCATTAACGATGATTGGAGCGCTAATACGGAAGGCAAACGTAGACACAGCAGCAGAAAGGCTACTACATGCAGCAGACAGTTTTAGAACAAAACGGCATAGCGAGTCACGATAGGCAGATTGTAAACAGGCCCAACGAGATGAATTATAAAGAAATCCCGGCAAAATATGCACGTACCAACTCGAAAGACTGACTAGGAAGAGAGCGCAGACATTCATGCACGAGAGAAACACAAATTTATATGGCGGTGGGCGCTAGTAACAGGCAGAGCACAAATTGCACACCTCCAAAGGGCGTGGCCAGCAGAGCAACGTGACGGGATGCTGTGTGAGTCAAATATCGTAGAAAGACAATTGTTTGGATGGGACCACTTCAAGAATGTCTGTTTTAAATTTAAGGGTGCTTCTGCTTTGCACTTCCTTTCGACCGAAGCGTGTTAAAGTGGAAAAGTTTCCTGCACGTTCTTTGAAAACTAAAGGATGTACTTATACCTTCACTATATACATGTATCTGTATGTATACCTTTATCTGTGGACCTCTAAGTTTGATTTAATATCAGCCTCTTTTTGCATTGGAAAGCTAGAACAGTGAGAACGATGATCCTAGCATTTTAATTCTTTATCTGATCCATAATTTCGCCGCCAAGAGCGAAATGCAAATTCCACCGACTTCAAAATATATTTTGCTTCATATCGTTGCTCAAAAATCAGATTGAAATACATTCGACGCCTATTGAATGTACCATTTTTACGTACAGCTTATTGTATCTTAATACACTGGCGGAAAGTGAAAAAAGAACACCAGAAAGGAATTGGCGGACGATCATGAAATTTACATATGTTAATGAAGTCGAGTTTACGTAGGTGTGATGTTAGTTTCGGGACCAACCGATGAGTGCTTACGCCACAGCACGGCATAATATGCAAATTATCGTCGGTGGTATTTAATGAGTACGGCGAAGTGAATGTAATCAGTCGTCGGCGTACGGACACGTGCGAAGACCCTGAAGAAGCTGCAATGCCTGGACATGAAAGACGTGTACGATTTCAGCAGTTATCGGACTTTGAGCGAGGTCGTCTTGTCGGACTCCGCGAGGCCGGGTAGTCGTATCGTCGTATTGCTGTGCGAATTGGACGGGAAGTATCGTTGGTGTAACGATGGTGGCGTAGATGGTCCGAGGAACATTCCCACAGGAGAAGACGTGAAACCGGGAGTCACAGACGGACAAATGAACGGACCGATCGACGCATAAGAAGAGCGGCGTTGTCAAGCAGAACATGCACTGCGACGCAAATCCAAGCTGCCGTTGCACCTGAGGTGACTGTGCGAAAAATACGCAACCGCCTATAGAATGCAGGACCACGTGCACGTGTGCCACTGGCATGTGTACCTCTGACTCCAGCCCACCGTCAGGAACGACTGCAGTGGTATCGCCAACATCTGCAGTGGAGAACGCAATGGCGATCTGTCGTGTTCAGCGATGAAAGCAGATTCTGCTTGGGAGACTCCGATGGTCGTATGCGTGTTCGCAGACGCACAGGGGAGCGTCTCCACCCTTCTTGCATCCGCCAGCGACACACAGGGCCTACACCTGATTTCCTGGTGTGGGGAGCGATTAGCTATCACTCTCGTACACAACTAGTGTTTGTACCGGGTACGTTAAACAGCACCTCCTACATCAACAACACCATTCAGCCCGTTGTTGTTCCATTTGTAAGGTCGGTCCATCGTGGTGTTTACCAGCAAGATAACGCACGGCCCACACACGGCACGTTCAACGCAACATGCACTTCAGGGTGTGAGACAACTTCCATGGCCTACACGTTCACCGGATGTGTCCCCCATTGAGCACGCGTGGGATTTTAAGGGACAACGACTTATCCGGTCTCCACGGCCAGCCACGACCATCCCCGATTTACGCGTCCAGGTTGAGGATGCTTGGAACTCAATACCCCAAACTTACATCCAACATCTGTACGACAGACTCCATGCCAGAATTGCACAGTGGGACGCAGTTCATGGCGGTTCAACCTCGTAACCATGTTACATGGAAATGTTATTTTTCAGTTTACCAGCAAATACAGCTGTACTTTGCCTTAATGTTTTGATCACGTTAACCTCTGTATTCCGTTATTATGCTTTATAAATTTTGTGGGTATCAGACGTCTTCTTCTTGGTGTACTTTCGGCCAGTGTATTACCGAATTTTTCTGTTACGACGAGCAAATACGTAACATTACTGTTTGTGAAAATTGCAACCCCAAAAAAGAATCATGCTATTCAAAAGAGATTTATATCACAGATTCCTCAAGTTGCAGGAGATAACTGATTTTATTTCTAGATCTATAGAAGATTTTGTCCATTCAAATCTCAGTACTATTTGTTCAGTTGCTGCCTACCAAAGATGGTAGGCAGCAACTGAACAAATAAGTAGTATGCGAATGAATAATTAATACTCACAATTGACGTAGATTAGGTACATCAAACAGAAAGCGTCGCTCTTTCCACGGTTTTAAATGAGTCACGGAAAACTTATCATCTGACAGGGTCTTCCAGTTACTCGCCGGACATGCTACCCCTGCACCAGTTGCTTCTTACCATCTTTGGGGAATCTCGACCATTGTGTCGGTCTAAAAGAAGCAACCAGCCATGTGATTTGGCAATTAATCACATGTGAGTCTGGAGAATTCGAGGCCGCTGTGGTGCAGTGTTAGCATGTCCAGCGCGTAACTGGAAGACCCTGGGTTCAATTCCCGGTGGCGGCCGATGATAATTTTTCCGTGACTCACTTAAAAACGTGGAAAGAGAAATGACTTCTGTTTGATGTTCCTAATCCACGGCAATTGTGTGTATTAATGCAGGACAATTACACAGGCATCTGTGGCACGCAGTCCGGTCATCTTCAATAGCGCGTCGCACCGCTTCATGCGGTGATACATGTTGCAATGTGGTCCAGCATAGAGGCGAACAGACGCCTGATGTCCTGCTGAAGAGGGCCCACACTTATTGGACGGTGTGCTCCAAATCCCGGATAGTGCAGCACAGAGTCAACCGGCGTTTCAACTGGTCCCACACATGCTCGATAGGGGACATGTTCGGGGAGCGGGCAGGCCATGGAACTGTATGGACATGACGTAGGCAGTCTTGGAAAACCCGAGCCGTGTGCGGGATGGCATTATCCTGCTGTTATAGCGCACCTAGAATTCCGGCCAGGAGTGGGAGCACATGGGGCCTTATGATCTCATCCACATACCGCTGGCCCGACAATGATCCACGTACCACTACTAGAGCTGATCGGCTATCGTAGGCAATAGACCATAAATTCTCCTCAGACCATAATGCCTGCAGTGGGGTAGATGGGACGCTCGATAGCAAGGTTGGAATTGTGACGTTGACCCCGGGACCTCCACACCCGGACACGATGATCATCTGTCCCTAAAACAAACCGACACTAATCTATGAACACCACACGTCGCCAGTCTGTGGCGTTCCCCGTCGCTCTCGCCTGGCACCATTGCAAACGGAGCCGGCGATGTTCCGGTGTTAATCGTAGAACACGTAAGAGGCGCTAGGATCGCAGATTCACTTCCGCGAGGCTTCAGAAATGGCTCGTTGGCACACAAGAGCCGCTACATTTGCCTGTAGATTGGACAGGGTTCCCGTGGGATCCATTCGTGCCTGTCGCACGATCTGTTGATCCTCTCTACGGGTGGTCCTCCTAGTTCGTTCGGAGACACCCGCCGTGTGGCAGTGCCGTCACGTGTCCACTGCTTCCAACACAGTCGGACGGTATGGTCAGAACGATCCACGGGGTGAGTTATACGGCGCGCCGACCAACCTGCTGTTTTCAGCCTCTCTCAAAGCCCGTAATTTTCGTACATCGACGTCTCTGGTGTCTAACCGGCATTCTTGTCACTGTACTCCTGCTTGCGCCGGCCGTTGCTTTTTTCTTTCATGAGGCATCGACTACACGCCGGTTTATAAGGCTGCCGTTTCGTGCTAGCAGCGCCGCCACAGAGTGTGCGGTTATGCGCACTCGCACCAAACGCACCCTAGCTATTTGTAAAGTTTCGCGGTTATAGGATGTTTTCTTCTAGGTGCGTAAATTTCTTGTCCACGAGTGTACAAGAAGCAAGTGGAAAAATTGAAACTTCACTCGCCCAAGTTTTCACCAGCTGTCTCAACGAAGGTAAGATTCCTGAGCATTGGAATAATGCTACAATGATCCTGCTACATAAAAAAGGTGATGTTGAGGATCTCAGGACCTACAGGCTCATCAGCCTCCTATCAGTTGCTCATAAAATTTTCACTTAGGTTCTTTCACATCGCATGTAGGTAAAACTGGACATGGCTCAAGCAAGAGAAGAAGCTGAATTCAGGAGTGGCTACAGCACTGAAGATCATGTTCATGTACTTAGAAAACTAACTGAAATAACAAGAGAATATGAACTCCCATTATGCAAGGCTTTTATTGATTATGAAAAGGCCTTCGATTCCGTAAAACCATCAGCAGTTACAACTGCTTTGAAATCCTGTGGTGTTGCAGATGCATACATTAGCATTATTAATAGTATCTATGAAAATGCAACCGCAAAAGTTTGGATATTTGAGGATGCCGCACTAATAAAAATTGGAAAGCTAGTGTGACAAGGTGAAATCATATCTCCTAAACTCTTTAATTCCACATTGCAAAATATTTTTTAATCACTGAACTGGGACAAAGAGAAAAAGATTTATGCAGATAATTCAAATCACGTTTGTTTCGCTGATGACGTTGTCATTTTTGCAACTACGACTTCTGAACCGCAGAATACGATCCAAGAACTTGCTCACAAGAGTAAAGAAGTGGAATTAAAAATGAACTTTCAGAAGGCAAAAGTGACATATATTGCTTTTACAAGAAACGAAGATTTATTTATTGATGGTGAAAAGCTTGAGACAACCGATACCTACATTTATCTTGTGCAGCAGATATGAAGTAAGAGTCACATTGCTGAAGAAATTAATCGGCGTGTAAAACTTGGATGGATAGCTTTTGGAAGAAACAGTACAATTTTTACAAAAGGTATGCCATTATGTCTTAAAAGATAAGGGTTTATTCCTGCCAATGCTTACGTATGGAGCAGAGACATGGACCTTAACTAAAGAAGTTAGTAAAATCATGCAATGCATTGAATATGATACGCTTTCCAACATACCGGAAATATTTACTCAAGTCATGAGAATAATGGCTGTGGAATAAATCTCGGTCCTGTGCCCGGACCTTTGATCCCATTTCGATGAGATTCAACAGAACCGGTTCGGTATACCTACGAAATAACATGATAAAGTTTTGTCGCAATCGAAGCATTTTTACGTAAGATATGATGCATAAGGGCTATGGAATAGATCCCGCTCCTGTGTCCTAACCTTTGACCCCATTTTGTCCATTTACCACAGGGTTTGTCCCCAGGTGGGTCCCTACCACATACTAAAATTTCATCGAAATCGGACCATTTTTACGTGAGTTATCGTCCCGACAAATGGACGGACGGACAGACGGACGGAAAAAGCTAAAGCATATACGCTTCTTCAACCTATGGTTGAAAAGCGTAAAAAAGACAAACAAAGACTGCACGCAACGCAAAAAACCCTGGAGAGAATCATGCTTGGTGTAACCAGGATAAGCAGAGGAACTCATGGATAAGGAAAACGACAGGAGTTGACGACATCATGACCACAATGAAATCACTGAAATGGTAAGGGCATGACATGTTGCTAGAACAACGGACGACCGACGGAAAACCGAAATTTTAGAATGAATTTCGACAGGCAGGAAAAGACCCAGAAGAAGACCCTATGGGAGATTGATGGATGAAATTCGAAAGCATGCGGTGTGTCATCGAGGAGACACGCTCAAGGCAGACAATTGTGGAAAAAACTTGGGGAGACCTTCATCTAGTAGTTGGTTCATAACAGTTAACAATGATGATGATACATATATATATATAAACGAACGAAGAGTTACATCCGCAGGTGTGGCAGAATTAACACGCATCCCATTGCTGGAAAGACGACGCATACCGTCTGCGAAGAAGAACTTTAGTTTCTCCTTGAACCATTTGGATCTGTCAACATAAAAGTCACATGTTGACAGATCCGGGCTATAGGCTGGGTGGTGCAGAACCTCTCACCCTTTCCGTGCTAACGCATCCTGCATAATGTGTGCAACAGAATCACACCACGCGAAAGCATGCCAGGGCACCCATTCTTGATGGCTTTATGCAGCTTGTCCACTGTGTTGATGTAGTGGTTGGCATTGCTGTTCACGTGAGGCTCTTTAAAGTCCACCAACAAAAGCCTTTCATGGTTAAAAAATGCGGTCAGCATAACCTCACCGGCGGAGTCCTGTGACTTGAATTTTATGTGTTTTGGTGATCCGGGATGTTTCCATTGCATGCTCGCTGGTTTGCTGGATGGCTCAAAGTGGTGGCACCGCGATTCGTCACCTGCCACTATGCGCGATATAAATGCATCACCCTCTGCTTTGTAACGCAGCAAGTGGTTCAAACTCCAACCCATACATTCTTCCTTATGGTGGTCAGTCAGCATCCGCGGGATTAATTGTAAACACACTTTCCGATATTGCAGTGTCTTCGTAACTACAGTTGGAACTGTACCAAATGTCATAGCAAAGTCCTCCGTTTCCGAACGTAAGCCCCGACGGCGGTTTTACGTGCATTCCTTTCTCGGTGTGGGCGCATTGTTGGTGTAATTCGCACGCTTCCCGCCGATAAAGGTGATCGTCCTTATTTAGGCTTCCGATGCCAAGCCTTAGTTCTCTTCCCTGATATGGACTCCATTACTTCATGCCCCACTGCTTTCCAGGTACTTTGTGTTCATCACAACGTCGTTATAAACGTGTTCACTGTGTATCATGGCTTCTCATGTAAAGCGCCTGGTCATCATCGCTCGCAGTGTCCGTTCACCTCTTCTTGTTCTTCATCAACGGCTGCTCAAGTGCCCATCACAGAACCCCTTCTTCACTTCCGGTCACCACGCCTTCGCTTGTTTCGCTTCCACCTTCTTAGTCTCCATCTCGATTGTCGTTGCCTTCCTCTGCAAGTCTTTTTCCTTTTCCACTAGCGTCGTCTGCTGTGGATACATCTGAATCTACTGCTCCTGCTTAGGTGCCTTCGTCTGACTTGCTTTCTTCTTCGCGTCTGTTTTCTGTGCTTCGTCACATCCCGTTGCCGACCTTTCTCCGCCTGCTCAGGTGCTGCCTTCTTTGTTTTCGCACGTCACCTCGTCAATCCCAACATCAGGGTTTTCTTCTCCATCATCTTCGCTGTGTACGTCAGCTTCGCCGCCCTCAGACGATCATCCTTTCTTCAGCCGTTCCAGTACTCCGGTGTGCTCTCCGCAGGTTTCACCTTCTCCGAGCTCTTCTGATGCCTCTAGTATTGTTGCCTTCCTTTCGATTTCTGGTCCCGTGATCGGTCCCCGCTTTCCAGCACAGCAACTCTTCTGGATTTGTGTGAAGCCTCACCTTCACCAGCTCCTGTTGCAACATCAGTTGCCTCTTTGCTGGCGTTATATGCACACATGATCCAGATCTTCCTTGTCATACTTCTCACTCGCTGTCGGTTACTGCTTCTTCATCGTCTGCTCTGCTTCATCACCACGTCCATGTTGGTACTGCTTCTAATAAGAAGCGCCGTCGTCGCTCTAATCGAAAGACTCGCACTAAGCGAACCGCGGTCGCTCAGCCTTCTCTTCATCGTTCTTCAGGTTGCGCTCCTGATTCAACTGTTGCTGCTTTCGCCGACCTTATAAGTTCTCCCTCCGTTCCCACTGCAATTGTCGCTCGCCTCCAAGCTGTCGCTGGGTATTCGAAGACGCTGCTTTGGATCACCTTCTTGACTCACATGGTCCAGCTGATTACTCGAATATGATCGAGGATATTCGCTGCTTCCTCCAAGTTTTCGTTGACCTCACGAGATCTTACCCCTGAGATATTCCGTTATTACAGTTTTCTTAATTACTACATTGGTGATGCTCAAAATCGCCTCATTGATCTGGTTATGACCGATTAGCTTCTGTCTGCTCTTGCATGATGTTCCGTCTTACTCCTTTGCATGTTTCTGTTATGCGTTGTACCCAACCTTTTTTCTTTCCGTTGTATGCTATGTACCGCCATGTTTTCTCCTCATCTCGGTTCTTTCAAACATCCGCCCGGTGTCTACTTCCGTGAACCCGTCACATCGTTTTGTTCACAGAGCTTCTTCCTGTGTGCATTGTTATGCGCGATTCTCCTCTTATACCTTTCGTCACTGTTCTGGATGTAACGAAAGGTATAAGAGGAGAAAGCCCTATGTTGCTATCATCATCATCATCATTGTCAACCATTATCAATCCACTGCTGGACGAAGGTCTCCCCAAGTTTCCTCCACAACGGTCTGTCTTGTGCCAGTCTCCTCCATGTCACTCCCGCATACTTTCGAATTTCATCCACCCATCTTCCATGTGGTCTTCTTCTGGGTCTTTTCCTGTCCCTTGGAATCCAATCTAAAATTTCGGCTGTCCATCGATGGTCTGTTCTTCTGGCAGTATGTCCAGCCCATTGCCATTTCAGGGATTTAACTCTGATCATGATGTCTTCCACTCTTGTCATTTTTCGGATCCACGTGTTCCTCTTCTTATCTCTCCTGGTTACACCAAGCATGCACCTCTCCATGCTCCATTGAGTTGTCTGCAGCCTTTGCATGTCTCTTTTAGCTAAGGTCCACGTCTCTGCACCATACGTAAGCACTGGAAGGATGCATTGATCAAACACTTTTCTTTTAAGACGTAATGGCATATTGCTCTTGAAAATTATGCTGTTTCTTCCAAAAGCTCTCCAGGCAAGTTTTGTACGCCGATTAATTTCTTCACCAATGTGACCCTCACTTGATATCTGCTATCCAAGATAAACGTCTGTGTCTGTTATTTCCAGCTTTTCTCCATCAATTGATAAATCTTCATTTCTTGTAAAAGCATTGAACATCACTTTTGTCTTCTGAAAGTTCATTTTTAATCCCACTTTTTTACTCTTGTCAGCAAGTTCCTGGATCATACTCTGTAACTCTGATGGGGTAGTTGCAAAAATGACTATGTCATCAGCAAAACGAAGGTGGGTTAGATAATCTCCATTAATCTTTATCCCTTTGTTTTTACAGTTCAGTGATTGAAAGACATTTTCCAATGTGGCATTAAAGAGCTTCGGAGATATGGTGTCACCTTGTCTCACTCCTTTTCCAATTTTTATGTGTGTTGTACTTTCAAACAGCCGAATCTTTGCACTTGAATTTTCATAAATGTTATTAATAATATTAATGTATGCATCTTCAATACCGCAGGATTTCAGAGCCATTGCAACTGCTGATGGTTTCACCGAATCAAAGGCTTTTTCATAATCGATAAAAGCCATGCACAATGGAAGTTCATATTCCTTCGCTCTTTCAATTAGTTCTCTCAGTACGTGGATATGATCTATTGTGCTGTAGCCACTCCTGAATCCAGCTTGTTCTCTCGGTTGAGCCATGTCCAGTGTCACCTTCAAGCGGTGTGAAAGAACTTTAGTGAAGATTTTATAAACCACTGATAGGAGGCTGATAGGTCTGTAGTTCCTGAGATCCTCAATGTCACCTTTTTTATGTAGCAAGATCATTGTAGCGTTGTTCCAATCCTCAGGAACTTTCCCTTCATTAAGGCATCGAGTGAAAATTTGGGCGAGTACTGTTTCGATTTCTCCACTTGCTTCTTGTATGATGTCTACAGTAATTCCATCTTCTCCTGGAGCTTTTCACCGCTTCATGTTCTTGATTGCATGTGCAACTTCTGCTGGAAAGACTGGAAGAACTCTGGTACTGGTACCTTTCATGATGTCTGGAGTACATGTATTATCCCTTTCATATAATTTGGAGTAGAAATCTTTCACTCTTGTCAAAATTTCGCCTCTATTTCTTGTTACAGAACCATCTTCTTTTCTCAGTGCCATAATCTGTTTTTTTTTCCTTACTGAGATGTCCCTTTGCTATCTTTAGGCTTTGGTTGTTTTCAATTGCTTTCCTTACTAGTTCACAGTTGAATTTCCGTACGTCTTCAGTGATACTTTTTCGTACTGTCTTGCATAGCTCTATATATTCCACTTTGGAAGTCACATCTTCTTTAGTTGTCCTCATCTCTCTTCTTTTTTGCATCAACATTTTGGTTTTTCCTGATAATTTGTTCACATACAATTTGTTCTTAGACCCAGCTAATTTTGTTGCTGTTTCCATAAGAGCTTTGGTTACTTTTCTGTTAACTTCAGAAATATCCACTTCTTCCAATGTTAGGCCTTCTAAAGCAGAGAATCTGTTCTTCAGTTCCAATTTGAAGGTATTATGGTTTTTTTTAAGGTTGGTTATGTCAATACATTTTGTTTGTCTTGTGAGCTTGCTACGTTCGAGTTTAGTGTTGAGGTGCATCTTACATCTCACCAATCTATGGTCACTGCCTGTGTTGAACTTGTTTAGCACACTGCAGTCTTCTATGACGAATTTTTTGTTACACATAATAAAATCAATTTTCCTTGTCGTCCTATTTGGATGTCTCCATGTCCATTTCCTGTGTGGCTTTTTCTTGAAAAAGGAGTTCAAGATGATAAATCCTTCTGCCTCTGCAAACTCTACGAGAGTATTTCCACGCTGGTTTCTGTTGCCGTGACCGAATTTACCTACTGAAGTTTCATTCGGTTGCCGTTGCCCTATTTTTGCATTGAAATCTCCCATAATTATCTTAAAGTGCTGCTTACCTTTATTATTTAGATCACGAATTTCCTCATAAAATTCTTCAATTTCTTCTTCAGCATGACTTGTGGTGGGTGCATAAGTTTGAATAATCTGAGCCTGGTATCTTCTCGAGAGTTGGATAACGAGTCGTGCAGCTCTGTCAGAGGAACTTTCAACTTCTACAACTTTATCCTTCAGTTTCTTGTTTATTATAAATCCAACACCACTAGTTCTGCCAGTATCTGTCCCACGATAGTAGAAGAGATGACCACTTTTCAGTTCAATGAGATCTTCTCCTTTTCTCCTTACCTCACTTAGCCCGACGATGTCCCACTTTGATCCTTTGTAGTTCCTCTTCCAATTCAAGAAGCCTTGAATCAGAAGATAGGGAGCGTCCGTTATACGTAGCCAAGGTCAGCATCAGATGGCAGCCTAGTCCGGTCCTCCGGGGATTTTTAGCACCCTCTGCCTTCATGTCGCACTGGCCGCTGCCTTGGCCAGGTACATTCCAGCTGCCGGAGACTGAGGGCCAAGATTTAAGTTGTGGAGTCGGTTTGGAGGGGGTTTGGCCATAACTCACCACGCTGGCCAAGCGGGTTGGTGAGTGTGGAATAGCATTTCCTCTAATCCCGATGGTATAGTTATACCGCTATTGGCGGTCGTCAGAGCACCTTTAGTGGGAACAGGATGTATCACGCGAAGGCGGGGTTGACATTTGTCAAGGAGAGGCTGTGATGTTACGCATCACCTGACCTTACATCCCTATGTTGCTATATACTGCCCTATGTTGCTGTTCGCACCCAGTTAGTTTTTTCAGGTGCTCCGTGGATTTGTTTCTCCTGTCTCGTCGAGTATTTGTCTTATGTCATGCCATGTGCCTCAGCATACTTTCTACTGTTGTGCTACGTTACTTGCTCATCCAGTGTGACTCATCTCGTCAGATACTTACCGTTATTGCTTTGCCTCATGCTAATTTGCCCCGTGCTGTTACCTACACCATGCTATCTTTGCAAGTGTTATTTGTTGCACCACGTTTTCTGCTTCCCATGCTGCACCCCGGAGCATGGAAAGCAGCCTCCAGTTCGATGTATTCTCCATCTCCATGTCCGTCGTTCTTTCTGCTCAGTAACTGTTCCAGTGTGCTTCGCCTATCACAGATTGCCTTGTGCTGCTCGTTCAGCTTCCTTTATCTTTGTATGTCCTGATTGACTTTTACAGAGTGCTTTGTGCTGCTCATCCAGCACCGTTATTCTTAATTGTTTTATCATGCCATGTATTTTCCGTTTTCCTGTGCACTAGTCCTCGATAATTAATAAAGCAACGTCACGTTGTTTTTGGAATGGCTTTTCAACTGCTGGGGTTCAAAGCTAGAAACGGGGAGTTCTTTCAGCTAATGACAGGAACGAATGAAAGACTTTGTGCAAAACATATTAATTCTTCATTATCCTCCATTATCCTTGTCACAAATATCTCAAAAACTATCAAGATTCGAACAATGAAGAAGGAGGTCTTTCCGCTTTACACCATGCTATCACACCATGCTAACGAATAGCTATCCTGAAACAGGAAATGTCCAGGTTTGGGGGGAGGCAGGTGAAATCGTGGGCTACTAACATTCTTCTTTAAACATCTCCAAAACTATTGCCATTCAAACTATGAAAATGGCGTTTGTTGCGGTTCACACCATTTACTAACGAATGACTATCTTGAAATTTTGAATTTACATGGTGAGAGGGGGGGGAGGATGGTCGGTCTCGAATATATTTACACAAAAGTTCTCAATATTGTTATTTTTTTTTTTTACAAACTATTGCGGTTCAAACGATGAAAATGGATTTCCCCTCGGTTCATACGATTTGCTAACGAACGGCTATTTTGAAATTTTGAATTTCCATGGTGGTGGTGGTGTGTGGGGGGGGGGGGGGGTTGAAATGATTGGTCTCTCTGTATATATGCAAATTCTCAATATTATTTTTTAAATATTTCAAAAACTATTGCGATTCAAACGATGAAAATGGAGTTCATTCCGGTTCACACGATTTACTAACGAATGGCTATTTCGGAATTTTGAATTTCCATAATGAGGGGGTGAAATGGTAGGCCTGTAACATTCTTTTTTAAATACCTCAAAAACCATTGTGGTTCAAACGATGAAAATGGAGTTCTTTTCGGTAAATGCGATTTGCTAACGAATGACTATTTTGAAATTTTGAATTTCCATGGTGGAGGGCTGGTGAAATGGTCGATTTCCGTGTGCATGTGTAAATTCTCAATATTATTTTTTAAATATCTCAAAACCTATTGTGGTTCAAACGATAAAAATGGATTTCATTCCGGTTCATACGATTTACTAACGAATGGCTATTTTGAAATTTTGAATTTCCATGGTGAGGGGGGGGGGGCTGGTGAAATGGTCGGTCTCTGTGTGTATATGTAAATTCTCAATATTATTTATTAAATATTTCAAAAACTGCTGCGGTTCAAACGATAAAAAAGGAGTTCATTCCTGTGTATACGATTTGCTAACGAATGGCTATTTTAGGATTTTGAAATTTCATGGTTAGGGGGGGGGGAATGGTAGACGTAGAAACATTATTTTTTTAAATATCTCAAAAACTATTACAGTTCAAACGGTGAAAATGGAGTTATTTTCAGTTCATACGATTTAATAACGAATGGCTATTTTGAAATTTTGAATTTCCATGGTGGGAGGGCTGGTGAAATGGTTGGTCTCTGTGTGTATATGTAAATTCTCAATATTATTTTTTAAATATCTCAAAAACCATTGCGGTTCAAACGATAAAAAAAGAGTTCATTCCTGTTAATACGATTTACTAACGAATGGCTATTTCGGAAGTTTGGATTTCCATGATGAGGGGGGGGGGTGAAATGGTAAGCCTGTAACATTCCTTTTTAAATATCTCAAAAACTATTGCGGTTCAAACGATGAAAATAGAGTTATTTTCAGTTCATATGATTTACTAAGAAATGACTATTTTTAAATTTTGAATTTCCATAGTGGGAGCGCTGGTGAAATAGTTGGTCTCTGTGTGTATATGTAAATTCACAATATTATTTTTTAAATATCTCAAAAACCATTGCGGTTCAAACGATAAAAATAGAGTTCATTCGTGTTAATACGATTTACTAACGAATGGCTATTTCGGAAGTTTTGAATTTCCATGATGAGGGGGGAGGGGGAAATGGTAAGCCTGTAACATTCCTATTTTTTAAATATCTCAAAAACTATTGCGGTTCAAACGATGAAAATAGAGTTATTTTCAGTTCATATGATTTACTAAGAAATGACTATTTTTAAATTTTGAATTTCCATGGGGGGCGGGGGCTGGTAAAATAATCGGTCTCTGTGCGTATATGCAAATTCTCAATATTATTTATTAAATATTTCAAAAACTATTGTGGTTCAAACGATAAAAATGGAGTTCATTCCTGTTCATACGATTTACTAACGAATGGCTATTTCGGAATTTTGAATTTCCATGATGAGGGGGGGGAGGGGGAAATGGTAGGCCTGTAACACTATTTTTTAAATATCTCAAAAACTATTGCGGTTCAAATGATAAAAATGGAGTCCCTTTCGGTTCATATCATTTGCTAACGAATGGCTATTTTGAAATTTTCAATTTCCATGTTGGGAGGGCTGGTGAAGTGGTCGGTCTCTCTGTATGTATGCAAATTCTCAATATTATTTTTTAAATATCTGAAAAACTATTGCGGTTCAAACGATAAAAATGGAGTTCATTCCGGTTCATACGATTTACTAACGAATGGCTATTTTAAAATTTTGAATTTCCATGGTGGGGGCGCTAGTGAAATGGTTGGCCTCCTATATTTATATGTAAATTCTCAATATTCTTTGTTAAATATCTCAAAAACTATTGCGGTTCAAACGATGAAAATAGAGTTCATTCCGGTTCATACGATTTACTAACGAATGGCTATTTCGGAATTTTGAATTTCCATGATGAGGGGGGAGGGGGAAATGGTAGGCCTGTAACACTATTTTTTAAATATCTCAAAAACTATTGCGGTTCAAATGATAAAAATGGAGTCCCTATCGGTTCATATCATTTGCTAACGAATGGCTATTTTGAAATTTTCAATTTCCATGTTGGGGGGCTGGTGAAGTGGTCGGTCTCTCTGTATGTATGCAAATTCTCAATATTATTTTTTAAATATCTGAAAAACTATTGCGGTTCAAACGATAAAAATGGAGTTCATTCCGGTTCATACGATTTACTAACGAATAGCTATTTTAAAATTTTGAATTTCCATGGTGGGGGGGGGGGGCTAGTGAAATGGTTGGCCTCCTATATTTATATGTAAATTCTCAATATTATTTGTTAAATATCTCAAAAACTATTGCGGTTGAAACGATGAAAATAGAGTTCATTCCGGTTCATACGATTTATTAACAAATGGCTATGTTGAAATTTGAAATTTCCATTTTTTGGGGGTACCATTTCACCAGTCCCCCTCACTTTGTTTTTTCAAAAACTATTGCGGTTCAAACATAAAAATGGAGTTCATTCCGGTTCATACGTGGTAGAAACGAATGGTGCAAAAAAATTTAAAAAATCCGTTGTGGGGGGCTATCGTTTCACCACCTCCCCCCCCCCCTTTGTTTTTTGAATATCTCCAAAACTATTGCGGTTCAAACGAAAAAAACCGAGTTCATTCCGGTTCATACGTGGTACAAACGAATGGTGTCTGAAAAATTAAAAAATTCCGTGGTGGGGGGGGCTGGTGAAATGCACCTCATTAACAATACTATCATTAGCTCACGTTGTTTTGTAGTTCTGGTATTCTCTATGAGGAGCCTGAATGTTATTTTGTCGCCGTTTTCACACGTGATGGGCTCTGTATCGATCGCGTTTCGTTACTGAATTGGATGGCTATTCGGGAAAGACATCACTGGCTTTATTTGTAGTTCATGTCTTTTCTAGAGGGACATTGTAAAGTTTTGTGTTTCCGTTTCTTGCCCCATTTACAGGTGTTGTTTTGCTGTTATACGTGGAATTGTAAGAAGGTTTTTCTAGAAATTCGTATAGGCGAGGATATCGGCTATTTCGTCGTGTGAAGGGTTGGAATAGCTCGCGAGGAAAATAATATATTCTAATGGTTACTCAATGTTTTCTTGAGTGAATTTGTCGCAATGTTTCTGGCAACTCAAGTGCCGGAAGAAACACGTTGCAGAGAGGTGTTAAATGTGTTCTCGTACACTGGAGACATGGTTCCATAATTCGCATTTCTCTTCTTATTGCGATCAGTGAAGAGCAAAAGGTGTCCTCTGAATTATAAGCTAACAGGTAATTCAAACCTTCGTTTGGCACACGGCATTTTGGAATTTTTATTTCAACGGAATCATCTCTCCTCAAGGCGCTCTTTGGCCAAACATGGGCGCTGCGCCATAAAAATCCACCAACAAACCATTTTTCCTCAAAACAAGCTTTGATATATTGATGTTCATCATCAGACAGTTCTTCCCTTGCAGGCATTCAATGTATTTGATTTATTGTGCCAAGTAGAAAAGTTCCGATCCATAAAAAAAGGAACGTTTTCTTTCAGAATAGATGCTTCGCAGTAAGGAAACATTAATTACCTAAACGTACTTAGAAATGCAAGCGAAATCAATAGTGAAACACGGTCGGTACACAGGTAACGTGTGTTTATTGTTCACATTGGCCAAAAGATCATAGCGAGCGAACACAAACATCTCTACGATGTAAAATACGTCAGGGATGCTAATAATACCAATTTCGGAAAACTTGAACACGGAAGTTCGATCTTGAGCTACAAAAACCTGGAATACAGTATACGGGCGTTACTTGTATTATTTTTATATATATAACAAAATTTTGAAATATATAGTGTCTTTAAATTCTTAAATATCCTAATGTCACGTACAAATATATTCGTTTTCATTAAAGCGCATTATAGATCCTTCTTTCAGACAAATTTTTAAAATCTGTTCAACTAAAATATGATTGTTGAAATGATTATTGAGAAAAAGGAATTTGGCACCAATATTTTGCGATGGCTTTACCTGAAAATGTTTCCAATCATAACATTTCCTAATTCTATGTTAATATCAAAATATATCCATTCATCTTGTTGATTTTAAGAACAGTATTTTTTTAGTGTATCACCATATTTAACATGAATGAAATTCCAACTTTCATCGCCGTATTTCCGATTTAATAAGATTGTAGGATGAAACTGTTGAATAAGGAAAAGAACTCTCTATATAAACTAGAATCTATGTTTTTTTATGTATTTTCTATACACTCCTAAACGGTTTGCCCAATCTAGACCTAATCTAGCACAGTTACTATTTAGGACCATGCAAAACACATGGGCTACTTTTTGCCAATAAAAATTAGGGCAACAATGATATGGTCCACGAAATGGATCTGATCAATGAGACTTCGCCATTCAAATGAGATTATTTAATTCAAATGTGACGTACTTCCATTCCAAGACTGACTTCGCTGTTGTTATCACCTTGGCTTTTGATATTGCGTACATCGCACCCAAATGGAATCATTTCAATTTTGAAATTTCATTTCATTCAATATCGTCACATGATATTAGAAATGACGTCGCGACTTACAATCCAAGACTGACTTTTCTGTTGTTATCAGCTTGGCTCTTGATATTGCCTAAAATTATTCTAATTTTAAAAATTTATGCAATATCGCCCCGTGATGCTAAGAATAACGTCATTACCTATGTTTTAACAGAGCTTTAGGTCTTGTTCGTCCACTTGCACGTATTTTAAATAGAAACATCTAGCGGAAACACCTGGCTTTTGCCTGATATTGGGGAGACATTGCAGTTCAAGATAGCTTCTAATTCTTTCCAGACTGCCCCAGAAGAAAAGAAAGTCAATTGGACTAATCAATCCTAAATACAAGAAAATGCAATTACTAAGAGATGCTGAGACTCCTACTAAGAGAAGGAGAGAACAGCATAAAGCACGATTTGAAGGGAATCGAATTAGAATGGCTCCTTGAAAGGCTCTGAAAACAAGAGAAAACTGTGACGCACAACTGGCACAAGTCCGAAGTAGAATGGCCGAGCAAAGGCCTAAGGAATCAATTTAATAGTGTAAAGCACAACTTGAAAGAAACCAAAAAATAATGGCAGAGGCAAACCAAACTTTTATGCGGCACCATTTGAAATAAGAGGCATTTAATTATGATCGCCATTGCGATTACGAATTTCATGTGAGAGTTATAATTTGAAAAATGGATGGAATCTGTGATGACTGTCAAACAAAAAGGTTCAAAACTGAATCATCTGGAATGTATTGCTCAAACGGAAAGATTAAATTACCGCCTTTAAACCAACCTCCTGACACACTCCTTTCGTATCTGTCAGGAAGTACTTCAGAATCTAAATGTTTTTTGAAAAACATTCGGAGGTATAATTCATGCTTCCAAATGTAAGTTCGGTGCAACCGTAAGAGTTGAAGAAACTGGCTTCATGCATAATTTCGAAGTAAAAGGCCAAATTTATCACAAAGCTGGATCAATTATTCCCTTTCCTTAGGAAAATCCGAAGTTTTTGCAAATTTACTTTAGAGGCGATAGAGACCTAGAAGCCCATCAACGCTGCCAAAACATTCTCGGAACAAGGCGAAACATTGTTTTAAAACTGCACAGATTTTTGCATCAACATAATTTAGTAAATACAGTCAAACCTCGATTTATCGAACTGCAAGCGATCAACAGTCTTGTACGTAAAAACGCGTAATTCACTAAATCGAGGAAGCCTTTCGAATGAAACGTTCAAATTAAGCTAGTGTTCATAACAGGAATCGTAAACACCCATGTTTTCTTTCAGTGAAATGTAAATTATGTACAATACTTTTATTTACGAAATTTATTGTCGAAACTGATGTATTATTACACATTTACTTATATTAAAAACACATTTCGTATTTAGACTTCAACATGTAGCATCAAAAGTTAAGCGTGCTTTAAAATTGAAAAAAAAATGATAACTGATGTTTTTCCGAGCATTTACTTTCTCAAATAAAGATTTCAGTTTTATACACAAACTGCAAGAAACAGAGCATCAATTAGTACTAATTAACTTGTAAAAACAGAAGTGTTGATTACCTTTTAACACTGTAGAAAAGCGGTTTTTAGAGAAAATTGCTTATTTTTTTCTGAATATTTAGCTTTATAAATTGAAGCTCCAATTTTATAAAGTGTATGAAAAACATCATCAATATTATCGATGCGCACGAAACAGCTTTTAGCACATTCTGTACCGTTAGTAGCATCACTAAAGCAATTGCTGGGACTGAAGCAGCTTTCAATTCTGATTCTTCCTCTTCATCAGAATCTTATGCATTTAGTCCGATCTGTTCATTCAAAACATAATCAAGGGAATTCATCTGGCAGGTATGCACATTTGAGTCACAATCAACATAATCGGAAAAAACAATACATGATGAGGCAATTTCCCTCCATTCTACAAGATCGTCATCCACAAAATTATCAGCAGCATTTTTGGTATTGGACGACCTTTGTTCTTGTTCAAACCTAAAAATTCTGCTTTGTTAAAGCAGTTTTTAGTTGTTCCTGTCGTAACTGCATTCCACGAACGTCGCACGAAATGCATTGCATTGAGGATGTTAATTTCAACTTTAGATGCAGCATCCCTTACATCGATAACAGAAAGTACTTTTTACATGAGAAGCTTTTGATAATTGGCTTTAAATGACCTAATGACACGTAGATCCAGTGGTTGCAATTCAGTGGTACAATTTGATAGGGAAGAAATGACTTCAGCAGTTTTCAGATTGTTTACCTGAGGATGCGCAGCACACTGATCAATGAATAAAAGGACTTTTCTCTTTTTTTGCCAGCATTTGAGTATCCAAGGCTTTTACGTAAATTTTGAATAAAGGTGTGCTGATCCACGACTTTTTGTTTTCTTCGTATTGTGTGGTTAAAAATTTCCCATTTTTTAAGCAACATGGTTTAGCAGATTTGCTTACAATTAATGGCTGTAATTTTCCTGACCCGTCTGCATTGGCCGCTAGGAGAACAGTGATTCTGTCTTTTGACTTCTTTGCTCCACGGCAGGTGTCATTTCAAAAACACAGTGTTTTATCTGATTCTTGTTATAAAACAGTCCAATGTCATCAGCATTAAAAATGCCACACAACATGTACGCTTCAATAATTTGTGGCATCTGTTAATTTTTCCACGTTTGGGCTGTCACTGGATCAACACTTGCTGTCGCCGGATAGAGCTCTATACACTATGTAATTTCTTTGCTCAAAACGATCAATCCATTCATTTGCTGAGGTGAATTTCTTTATTTGTAGTCGCTGTTAAAGGGGAACTGCTTTTTCTTCGGAAGTGATCTACTAATAGGCAAATTACTAGCCCGTGTTTGTTGGAACCAAATGCCAAGAATGTTTTTCAACCCACTCAGGGACGAGGCTTTCATAGATTTCCTCTTACTCGAAAATTGCCAACTCCTTGATGCAAAGCTTCTAATTTATTTCCTGTTTTTCGGTTTGGTACACAACGTTGACTTGGAAATTCTGAGTTTCTCTGCTACAGCAGTCTTTGATCCTGTGTTCGCATTGGGATGCGAAAAAATTCCAATGTTTCACTAGTCGAAAATCTTTTCCGCTTTTTTTTTTTTTTGCTGCAGTCATTCATTTCTTAAAAGTTCTCACAAAATGCAGTGCATTCTAGGGTGATAAAAGAATTTCACTTCAAACTTTTCTAGTGCCATCTATGTTCATCAAAATTTTATATGTGAACGAGCTGTGTTGTTTAATGTGACACCTAGATTTAATACTGAGAAATAAAAAAGAAACGCAGTTTGGGAAAATATTCCGAATGAACAGGAATGGATACGTACAATGTATGCCCCCTGTCTTCACAGAAAGCTACGTTTTTGTCTGTAGTTGAAAACAAAAATCCCCAGGGTACTCTAGATTTCCTCCCCTATACCGCCTTCATTTTTCCTGTTTCCCTTCCATGTAAAAAAAGGTTGCTATCCTTTGGAACTTTTTGGTCATTTGCTTCCTCCTGTAAGAAGCTTGCACTTGATAGTTGGAGGAAAGGCGAAATGATATATTATTTCGTTGAGCTGTGTCGCAGATGATGTTCCATGAAATGCTGGTTAACTGCATGCACAAAGTTTTCCTGTTACGGGATATTCTTTCTAGCTAACGTTTAACATGAAAATGCTGCTTAACATGCATATAGTTTGGTGGTTTAAAAAATATAAAAAATATTCACTAAATAGATGAAATGTGTTCTTTAAATCGGGAAGCGCCAAGCATAACTTTCAATGTGGTTCCGTCCGGACCATAAAAAATGTACGTAAAATCGCGGAGTTCGTTAAATTGCAGTTCGTTGAATATGAGGTTGACTGTATTTCAAACTTGAAGACACCATATAATTAAAAAAAATAATTATAATTAACTCGAACGTTACGGTGCAATCACACTGTAATGTAGGAAAAGTAATCTTGAACGAACCTTTGGGTTCTAAAATCTGATTAAATAAATTCTGTAACAGTATTCATACCGACATTAATTACATAATTTCTCCTCCTCGGGGTATCGAAAGTTAATTACATGGTGCAACCTGAAAACTTTCTGATTCGGCCTACGATTTGCAATTTTACGGAATATGCGATTAGAGGGCTTAAGTTCATTTTTCTGCTTAAATCACATTTGCATTAACATCTTCCGTCTAAAAACCGGATTGAAAATATGTACTCGGGTTACGAACGAGGGCCCAACTCCGACGGGGAATCAAAGCCAAAGCCTCAGACCGATCGGCCAACTGGGCAACATTATGCTTATTAGAAGCCATGATGCGGATAATAAAATATATTTCGAATTAGATTGCATCTCCATTTACTCCCATAGAGACAAAATTACGCGCTGGAAAAAGGCCAAAAGACAAGGATCGCCATTTTCACATTTCAAGCTTATCAATGCAGATATAATTTTTTTTTAAATCGGACTAATAGGTGTAGGGATATAATGTCTACAGACGGAGGGACATAATGGCAACATTGAAACAGCTATTTTTGTTTCTTTGTTAAGAGATGCTGAGAATTATCACAGTTTTGTGTAGACAAACATTGATGATTATAGCTGTTTTGCGTTGCATACGGGTAAATCGTTTTCACGGAAATGCTTATCATATTCAATTTTAAGTGTATTTACTACTCATACTTGTAGCACATGTTTTTAGGTAGTTATTTTTAGATTAAACTGCTGCAAATATTAAATGTTTTCATTAGGTTTCACATTGGCACTGATCGTCCTCAGACTTCCGATTCACCGTTTTCGGCGGTCATAGACATGGCTGCTGCTAGTTGAATTTTGTTCAAACATGGCGTCTTCTCAAGCACTGTACCTATTTCTATCTCGTTGGTTTGTAACCTTTAAGATCTTGCCTTTGGGAGTGCCATTAAACGATATAAATATGGAAATAATTCTCCCACTGCAGTTGTTGGTGCATTGGTTGGACTTAATTCAATTGGATTCATTTATTTTGCTGAGCCAAAAACAACAACAACAAAAACAGTGTTACAGAAATATCAGTTAAAACAATGCACAGCAAGGAAGCAGAAGAAAAAGGCCAGGACACGAGTGATTAATTTTGATTTGAGAATATAACAGCATTGGTCTAGATGGCAATGAAAATACATTTTTTTTTAAATTACGAAATATAATTCAATCATTATTATAAATTAAAATACAAATGAACAAATATTTCAGATATATGAAATAGCAATTACTTTCTTAATTATACCATTCAGTTATTTTAAGTACTTTTATGAATTCATTAAACTGCCTGTAGTGGTTACTTACCGTCCAAACCAATGAAGAATGCTAACAATACAGGCCCTACGCTTTACGAAAACTGTCATCCCAGTCCCGTATTCAAAAGCAACGCGAGAAAATGAATAACAACTGCGCACTTTTTGGGTCGGTCTCGAAGAATATTATTTAACTGTGGGTAAGTCGCCTGTTATTCTACTCGCAGAGAATAGCTCATTTTTTTTATCTATTTGTTGCGCTATTTATATCGCGTAATTGCACATTGAGAGTCGCAATGGCAATAATAAACAGCCAGCCAACGGAAATAAAGTCTGTGCAATGTTTTTCAAAATTTTCTTAACTCAGGGTGAAGATATGAGAATGAAAATTTTTGAAATATGACATTTCATTTTTTGGGGGTAAGGGCGTATATTATTTCCTCTTTCCCTCCATACTCTGAAATTTCGCAGTTCGTGATGAGTAAGTCCCGCCTTTACAACAAGAAATCTACAGCCATCTTCAAATCCAGAAACCTTAGCGAATACCACTTGAAACCCCATAGCAAAATATTAAATTTTTATTGTATGTGTTCAGACAGCGAATATGTTTTGGTTGGAAGGTAGGAAGATAAATTAAACCAAGCAAGTTTCTATTCTTAGGAACAGTAAAGAAAACAATAATGATTTGTAATGATTTGTAACTTATGAACTCACTTAACTTTTGGTACACTGTGCTAATCCCATCTTCGTTTCTAAATCTGATATACATCAAATTGTTGTTTTTGCTGCTTTTCATTCCATTATATTTCTCATGCCGGAATCACCCCAATATAAAAAATATCGGATTTGTTCACCGCAGACGTTTAACAATTTGCTGCAACCTCATTGGTTGGCAAGTTGCCAACATCACATGTGGTTAACTGCCGCAATCACTACATAATCGGTATTGCTATTAGACGTTTAGAACCTTCGTTCGTTATGGACGTGTCACGCAGAAAGCGCACACAAATCATTACTTTGCACGAACACAGATCTGTGACCTACAGGGACATTTCTGCATGTCGGTGTTAGCTGTCAGCCGTTTCATCACTTTGAGGACCAGAACTGAATCGATTTCTTTAACTCGAAAAGGCAAATGTTGACTAAAGAAGAAAACAACACAAAGAAATGACGACAACTTGATTCGGTTAAGTAAAAATGACCTTCGGAAGCGAAGAGATGCGCTGAACAGAAATTTAAAAGAGAAAGAAATAGAAGTCAGATCTTCAACTGTACCCAAACTACTTCTTGCACATTGTCGTAAGGCCCGACCATCTGTGAGAAAAATAACTGACAAAACTGATTAAAGAGATAGGATACAAGCGGGCGATGAAATACATACAAACACTGGACCAAGGAACATTGGATAAAAGTGTTCAGCAATGAAAGTCATTCCTTTGTCGATGTGAAGCGGAGTGAGCACTTTCAAATATCACTGGGAGAGATGATTCGGGAATCCGATATCAACAAGACTGTGATACACCGCAAAAGAGGAGAAGATGTTTCAGCTACTTCGGTGTCAGTAGTTTGCATCCGGTCGACGGTATGATGCACTCGCCGCAGTAAGTCGAATTTCTTCAAAGGAGAGTTGTTCCCGAGATGGCGAAGTGGTTTCCTGGGGGAACCGTCATAGTTCACCAAGACCTTGCTCCTTGCTACACGTCAAAAATGGAAGAACTATATGAACCAGCAATATATGAACGTGTTTGTCTCAATTTTTAACTCACCGGATATTAATCCAAAAGAGAATGTTTGATTAATTTGCAAGAGTGGTGTTCTTATAATGGACTCTACTACCGTTAAAGAACTCATCTACGCCCTGACTCAGGTGTGGTGTAAGGACGAAAAACCAGCAATAACGGTTCAAATTTAGAAGACTCCATGACAGAGCGTGTTCAGGTGCTTCTTAGAAAAAGACGTGGCCATATAATGTATTAATGAGACAAAACAACATGGACATTTTTCTACAAATTCAAATGCACAAGATCTTTTCATTTCAGTGTGTTCGTTTCAATTAATTGGCACAATGACGTAGCAGGATGTGAATATTTTTTCTGCTATTTGGCAGCTATTGATTTAATGAATGACACATCATAATAATGGAATTCCATATTTCTCACATACTATAATGGAAAGGAAAAAGCGTGCATTTTTCTTCAAATAATATTAACTGAAGGCGCACTAGAAATTTAGCCAAGAGGAATTAGACAGAATGGCGAAGGATGTATATGACATATGCTGAGGCATCATAGAAACACATTACTCTGTTAATGAGTGGATGTTGCTCCATGAATAGCTATGACACGAATGTAGAAAATTCATTTCCTTTTTTTATCAGACAATCCGCAGGTCAATTATTCCTTTGTTGAGTTTCCCATCCAAACTTTCTATTACAATTCTTCCGATTTTATTGATACCCTAGATTGAAAAACAGCTTTTACCCTTAAACATATCTAATTAGACAATGAATTTAGTTTTAATGTTATATTTGTTGAACAATGTTTTAAATTAACATCCAGAATCACGTCAAAATAAATTGTATGTGCTAACCATTACGTCTTTACTTCATGAATTCGTTACCACTTTAGCACTTACTACTACCTGTAGTACAGAAAGAAAACCAAAACGAAAAACTGAAAGATCAGCAGATACATTGCGGAATGACGACTGGAATCATCGTCAAGCGGAAAAGTTTATTGCAATAGTTGGTAATAAACCAATTTTTTGCATCTTGAGTTTAAATAATGCTGTTGGAGAGATATTGATGATTTATGTGTTTCATTCACACTACAGAGTATTCAACTAACAAAAACGTGGTTTTGACTTTTCTTATTTCCAACTTGACTCAAACAATAAATATGTCAAATACGTAACATTTTCTGACGCTATATGCTTTTTTCCAGATGGAAGAACTCGAAATCGACATTTACGGTCAACAAGAAAAGAAAGATTACTACTTCGTATTTCATAGCATAATTAGTTTTCCAAACTGTTTACTGCAAATATGCTTTCCTGCGGGATTTGCATACTACCCATTACAATGTTTAGACAAATTATCTGTTTAGAAATAATGTCAATTTAGATCATACTTCTTCTTTATTAACCCTTTAAGTGGCTCGGACGAAATAACTCGGGGTACGTTTCTGTGGCCCATAACGGCTGGCACGAAATAACTCGGGGTACGCAATCTGTCCACTGCCCAGCTCACCCGAAAGATCTCGAACTCAGGATAACAGTGAACATTGCATTCCCCCTTTGCTTTGTTATTCAAACTGCTCGTTTACGGGAACGGTTGACACTAATCCTTTCTGACTGATTACCGGCTAAAAGGGTTCGGACAATGGCACTGAATCTAAAAGGAGAGACGTTTGGATGTCATTGCAGTTTCTACATTTGTCTCGGAAAGAAAAATTCACGAAGCTTGAACTGTAGTTATGCGACAATTAAAACTGAAGGAAAACTATAGAGTATTTCAGTAGTTCTCTGTAATCAACTTGGCAAGAAAAAATATTACTTTCGGGAACACAATCTCTTAATTTTAAAATATTTAATTAACGCGATTTTATTTAAAGAAATAGGAAATCCACTGTGAAACTGATTTTTCGGTTTGCAACAGCAACCTAAAAATAATTTAAATAATATGACATGAATTTTTTTACATGAAATTTCTCATTAGGTGGTACTAAAATTGTGGAGAAACAAAATTTAAATTTCAAAAATAACTTCATTTCAAGATTTCTCAAAAGTGCTTTGCTATTTTAAATGAAAACCGCAACGATTTGAACTATTAGTGAGAACAAATAGTTACATATAAGTGTGAGCAATAAAAAGTAGATGAAACACACAAGACACAAAGACGATTTTCTTTAATTTAACAGGAGGAAATAGTAGGTCGGTTGTCAATCCGCATGCTTTGTACGAAGGCAGTTGATCTAATTTATTTGAACACATATGATTTCGGATTCGAGATGGAAAACGGTTAGCTAGAAAAAAATCGCCCTATCCTTGCGGAAGTCCAGTCAGACTCTCAGTCATTGTACGTTATTTAGAATTCAATAATATTACATGCTATGCTTATCGGAAAGCTTAATATCGAGTTGCCCATAGTTGGATTTTTTGAACCTGCATATTTTGAGGAGCGAGATCAGACTGGATTAGTTTTTCATAAATACAGTCATGGAAACACTTGCATTTATTTTAAAAACAGCCAACGTCTCCTAATGCACAATCTCGTGACTGTTATGTTTAATCCGATGTTAATAACGAATGCGCACAGAAATATTGCTCACAGAAAAAATCGCACTCCTCGAAAATAAGAAAAAAATGCCCACGTCTTGAAAATAAGATAATACTCAGATGTGTGATGTTTTCTTAAGTCTGTGAGAAACAAGAAGTCATTTTTAATTTCACGAAGAAATATCTTGATTTTAACTAAACAATCGACAAAACTAGTCAGATCATTTCCTGTGCTGAGCGGCAGAACTTTACCTAGCATTTCAAGGAAATTGAACAGTTCTGAAAATTTCACAACAGTCTTGTCGAAGAAACTCAGCAATTTTAATATCTCGTAAGTGTGGACTTGCAATCAAATGTTATTAAGAAGCAAGAACGCACGGAACCTAAAACGCTTGCAAAATTCCTATGCCTTGGACTTTTCAACAAAATTTAGCTTTTACATTGGAGTTTTAAGGTGAGGTGTATTCAAATATACATTCTAAAATTGGGATAGGAGAAGTAGTACATCAATACTTAGATGCCTGCATGAATAAAAAGACCTAAGCTCTTTTTACGACATTTCCGTTAAATGCTTGATATTTCATTTTTGTATACGGATGTCAATTACCAATAAAAAAAAATTGTGCTACACATGAAACTCGTGTAAAGCCCCCTAGGCTTTTTCAGCAGAATTTTTGTTACAATCATAATGTTTGATATGTTTAAATAAATAAGAAAAGTGGTAAATGGATATCAACATATCAGTCATCGGATGTTTGGAAACAATATATCAGTCATCAGGTGTTTGTATCTCCCAAACTCTTTAACGCCACATTGCAAATGTCATGCAGTCACTGAACTGGGAAAACAAAGAGATAAAGATTAATGGAGATTATTTAATTCACCTTCGTTTTTGCTGAAGGCGTAGTCATTTTTGGAACAGACACTTCAGAACTGCATTGTATTTTCCAAAAACATGCAGACAAGAGTGAAGAAGTGAAATTAAAAATGAAATTGCAGAAAAAACCTTATGTACAATGCAAATTTTGAAGATATGAATCCTTTTTTGGTGTAAATATGACATGGATGGTAAGTCAGATGATATCCGAAAACTTGAAAATTTTGTCGTCCTGCTGCGGTAATTGAATCCGCAACACTCGGATAACGCCGGAGTCTATCCGGGAGACGCGGATTGGAATCCCGTTACAGGACGACGACATTTTCAAATTTTCTGATATTATCTGACTTACCATCCATGCCATATTTACACCAAAAAATGGATTCACATTTTCCAGATTTGTATTGTATGGTGTAATTCTGTATTCCATTCATGATGTACACTGGTTTTCCAAAAAATTAAGAATTACTGATTGATAGGGAGAAGCTGCAGATAACGGATACCTACATTTACCTTCGATAGTAGATATCAAGCGATGGTCCCTTTGATGAATAAATTAATCGGCGTATAAAACTTGATGGGCGTGCTTTTGGAAGAAACAGTAAATTTTTAAAGAGCAATATGCTATTATGATTTAAAAGAAAAGAGTTGAATTAATGCATCCTTCCAGTGCTTACATATGGAGTGGAGACGTAAACCTTAACGAAGAAAGGCTTACAAAAATACGGACAACTGAAAAGAAGCTTGATATAACCAGGAAAGAAAAGAAGAGGATCTCATGAATAAGGAAAATGACGTGAGTGGAAGACAGCTTGATCAGGGCAAAATCCCTGAAATGGCAATGGGCGCGATATATTACCAGAGGAACGGACCACCGACGCAGAACTGAAATTTTAGACTGGACTCCACAGGACTAGAAAAGACTCAGAAGGAGACCGCATGGGAGATGGATAGATGAAATTCGAAAGCATGCGGGAGGGACATGGAGGAGACTCGCTCGAGGCAGATCGTTATGAAGGAAAGTTAGGGAGACCTTCATCCAACAGTGGATGATAACGGTTGACAATGATGATATAGGTGCAAGAGAAGTGGCCACCGGAGATTGGTCACCCACAGAACTGAACATAAATATATAAAGGGACCGTATAATAATCGTCCATTTGACAGCTCCATGTAAACATTCCCAGTTGTGACTCATAACGACCCTCATAATTTTGTGTTCCTTTTAATTGAGATATTTAGTGTATTATAGAGATGTGAGACTCTTCCTCAGTTCTTTTTCCTGTGACATTACTATGCCGTTTGTCCCAAAAGGGTAAATGACAAAGAAAACAAAAGAACGACAATTCTGATCTTTCGTTTCTTTCTTTCTTTGATTGAACGTTTAACGACCACCTTGAGCAACTCGATGGGGTACAACCTGTCGCCCGTTCCAAATTTAAGGCCACTGATTCCAGGGAAGGGAACAGTGGCATGAAATCAGAATGATCTCATGCCAGTGTGGAATAGATAAGAAATCAGAATGTGGCCCAGTGCCGTAAGACAAACGCAACGTTCATGCCTCACCGGGCGGGATTCAAAGCCCTTCACGGAAGCGTCAATGGGCACGTAAAGCCATCAGACTCCGGGTATTGGACCCCCGGTGATAAAAAAGGGAGTCTTCCTCCCCCTTTCTACCTCGCTTCCGTGTAACTTTCCTTTCGAGCACTCAAGCCCAAATCTCCTAGTTTCCTATTTCTAAGGGTTGTTTAAGAACTGGGGTCCGGCACTCCTTTCCTAAAAACCTCTGCATATAATATAATAGGATTTGGGTAAAATAACCCCCTGGAAAAAATATTCCCGGAGAAAATACCCCTCAAAACCTAAAAGCGGTAAAAGTACCCTAGGAAAAAATTCCCCTGAAGGACATACCCGCAGAACAAACTGTTCACTGTAAACTGCCACACAGGAACACTGATGTGTGGCAGTGTTCCGGTATGGCAATTTACCGGCAACCCTGCCACACATCTCTCAGCAACTTGGAAAATTGCCCTGTTTTTCATTAAGATGCTGGACACAAACAGTTGTTCCTCCGAAGTACACTTTGAATGTTGACAATTTTTCTAATGGGGTAGTTTTCCAAATTCCAAATATATTCCGAATTATATGTGACAGTAAAAAAAAATCCGAATTATATGTGGCAGTTTTCCAAGGTGCTTAACGAGGGGAAGAAACTCTTTTGTTTGTCTGAATTTCCATGCGGGTTCTTACGAGTTTAGGGCAACTGGCCACAAAAGTTCAGGGGGGGGATATAAAGATTGCCGTTTCTGCGCCTATGTTGAGAACTGAATTGGGAACTCCAAACGAAAGCGTTCCATGTCATCCAAGGGAGAATTGTATTTTAATTTGAAGAAATAAATTGCCGAGGATCCGAGGTACACTTAGTTTGTGGGAAGGGGGGGGGGGTCTCCAACTTCCGTAATATTATATTCTGGGCCGCTTAGAGTGCAGACAGGTGTTCAAATTAAGGGATTTGCTCGCAATTTCTATACTTCATGTTGTGTTTAGTGGCACACTATGTATGCTCTTCCCCGCTGCCCCGGTAATTTGGTGAAGTCTGTAAAAGGGATACGAGGTGTTTGGTTTGGAGGGCTCAACCCCAACTTCCGTAACTTTATATTCTGGAACTCTAGAGTTGGTCAGTGTATCCTCGATGTTACCCCTGAAGAGCTCTTAGACACGGGAGGGGAAAGGGGCTGCATTCACCCCACCCTCCTGAAAATTCGTTTTCGTGTACAGAATCATTATATAAAACATGGTACTGATGTTTACAGCTCTACGTTCATTTTAACATTTTGTGGTAACCCCCCCCCCTCCAAGCTCGCGGACGCTTCAAGAGGAACATCCTGGATACACTGACAGACTCCAGCGGCCCATTATGTTACGGAAGTTGGTGGCAGAGCCCCTCCCAAACCAAGTGTACCTCGAATCCTCGGCAATTTTTTTCTTCAAATTAAAGTACAATTCTCGCTCAGCTTACATGGAACGTTTTCTCGAAATTCGTTTGGAGTTCCCAATTCAGTTCTTAATACAGGCTCAGAAACGGCAATCTTTATAGCTCCCCTTCCCCTCTTCTTGAATTTTGTGGTCAGTTGCCCTAAACTCGTATGAACCCGCATAAAAATTCAGACAAACAAAAGAGTTCCTTCCCCTCTTTAGGTACCTTGGAAAACTGCCACACATAACTCGGGAATTAAGAAAACTGCCCCACTGGAAAAATTGTCACACATTCAAAGTGTTCTTCGGAGGAACAGCAATTTGTACCCGACCCTGTAATGAAAAACGTGGAAATTTTCCAAGTTGCTGGAAGATGTGTGGCAGGGTCGCTGGTAAATCACCACACTGGAACACTGCCACACATCAGTGTTCCTGTGTGTCAGTTTTCAGTCAACCGTTTGTTCTGTGGGTATTTCCTCCAGGGGTATTTTTACCGCTTTTCAATTTTCATGGGTATTTTCAGGAGGGGGAGCGTATTTTTACCGTTTACCGATATGACATGGTATGATCGTTTCCCGGAAAAGAGCATAGGTAATGAGTGGTAGGGAATTCTAGGTACCTCTTACACTTCGGAGTCCCACTCGATATTAATCTCCCCTACCAGAAAAAAGAAAAAAAGGTTTTCCTGAAATGTATATTGTGGTTGTGTAAGAAGGGTTGGAACTGTTTCTTTTTCATTAAGGTGCAATAACATCATTCTTTCACTAAAGAAAGAAAATAAAGGGGAAGGCGAAGAAGGGAATGAGATATTTTTACACGTACATCGTTTGCATAATCTAAGAGCTACGGTTCTTGTGGAATTCATACTAATGCAGACATGTCCAAATCAATACCGTTTGTCATTGCTTAATTTACAAATACGAAATATCTAGGTTGCAACTTAAAATCTTTTCAAAAGGCCCGCGGCCTAGGTGGCTTGTGAATAGGTGAGGAATAATCCATTGAGTGCCTTTTATTAGGTTTTATAAAATGTTTAGAAATACGGAATATCAAGGTTGTAATTTTAAATCTTCTAAAAACATCAGCACCTGAATATCGATTCGTTGAGCCCCTGTTAATTAGCCTTTACTGCTTGTTATCACATGGGAGATATTAAAATCATTACTCAAGATTAAAGTAGTCAGAAAAGTTCTATATAAACCTTGAGCCATTTTGATCTTACATGCCTATTGAGATCCCTAGGAAAATTGGTACATTCCGTTTTGTTCTGCTAGGAAAACTCGTACACTTTGTCAAAATCTCGGACCGAAACGCACTTTGTATATATCTCCTTACTTGAAAGGGTGTACGAGTTTTACGGTGTACCAGTTTTCCACCCTTTGCACTTTTCTCAATGGCATGAGAAAGTGTACGAGTTTTCCTGGATCCGTTGGAATAAGGTAATTTAAAAGTAATTTTTGTTCCTTCATCTGAGCAATGGACAAGAATTTTTGGAAGGGTGGGGAAAGGGGACGGACCTTATGGGTTTTGCCCGGATGTGCGCCACTCATAACACACAGTGGTATGAAAACAAAAGTAACTTCATATCGATATATTTGGTTTTAGAAAAATATAGAACACAATTATTTTGAATTAAATTTAAATTTTATAAATACAAAGTTTTGAAATTAAAATATTAGGAAAGAGTAATATGTTATGTGAAAAACTTTATTCAAAAATTCAGGGGGTGTTCTCGATAACGGAAGTTGAGGGGAGCGCGTGTTCCCGTCTTCGTACGATTCAACCCCCATGGTTAAATCCAATGTATGCGGATGTAAAACTGTTTTCTTTTTTATTCCCAATGTAGTGTGCATCACTGTCTTTGCATGTTAATTCTTTCCTTTAATTTTTTTCTTCCGACCGACTTAGCAAGAATTGTGTTGGAGGGGACTAGCCTTCCTGTTCTCGCCTTGGGTCATAGAACGGAGCGTAAAGGACACTTGATGGCATCGTTAATCCCGGTCACAGGCTTACGTTCCACCCGCTGAGGTGGGAAGGGGGACAGCAATGGGACCAGTTTTTTCGGAAGAGGAAGGAGAATTTGGAGACAATACGCGTTCAAGCTTCGGGTGATTTTTGGCGACATTTTGTTCCCGTAGACCGGCCGGTTAAAGGGTTAACCACATTTACCGCAAGCTCGAGGCGGAGATGAATAGGGAGAACCTGCAAGGCCACGACATTGATTATACCTACGTGAGGAACAATAAGCAGATTCTATAGGAAGCTGCTAGGTATTACGACGATCTCTGTTCTTGCGAGTAAATAGATCCTGCCGTCATGGATATGTGGTTGGAAGGTACGCCGGCGATCCCAGACGAGTACTTTGAGAGTCTCCAAGAGGACTTCACGGTGTCTGAGGTGAAGGTGGCGATTCAGCCTATTTCGCCCGGTCAGTAACCTGGATGCGACGGTCTCCCGTCGAAGTTTTACAAGAAGTTTGTTAATGTGTGAGCACCCTGGCTTACCAGGGTGTAAAACGAAATTGTGCATGCTGGTCATATATCAGGGACCATGTGGAGGAGCATGGTCATTTTGCTGTGCAAGACCCCGACGCCCAGTCGAGGTAAAAAAGTGGTTGAAGACCGGTGTCTCTGTCCACAGTGGACTATAATATCCTTGCGAGGGTCATCAATAGCATTCTTGCTAAGGTAGCTGTTCATATCATTGGTGCTAACAAGACGTGTGGTATCGCGGGGCGCCGGATTCAATGGAATACTAGGTGCAACATAGACGCTATCACTTACCTGGGCGAGAAGGGCATTTAGACGCCCCTTAAACGGAAGAATTCTGTAAAAATTCCTAATAATGAGAATTTCACAGTATCTAGCGTATGCACATGTCATAGAACTAAATAAACATGATTTACAATTTAATGGTACATGTTATGTCTCCCAAACGACGTTCCTAGCTCCAGCTTCGGAAAAGTATTCGTCACTTTCCGCCCAACGGCCCTTGATCGGAAGAACGCTCTGAAAATTCCTATTAATGAGAATTTCACAGTATCTAGCGTATGCTCATGTCATAGAATTCAATAAATATTACTTGCAATTTATTGCTACGGGTTTTGTCTCCAAAACGACGTTCCTAGCTGCAGCTTTGGTAAAGCATTTGTCACTTTCCGCACAACCACCCTGAAACGGAAGCTGGTTCTAAAAGTCCCTAGTAATGAGAAATTCACAGTATCTAGCGTATGCCGTGTTACAGAACTGCATAAGTACTGTCCTTAATTTAATGAGTGGCATTTAACTTGCCGAAAAGGATGTGCTTAGCAGCTAATTATGTATATAATCCGTCATATCCGCCCAACGGCCCTTGCTCGGAAGAGCGCTATAAAAGTTCCACATAATGTCATAGAACTCTATAAATATTATTTAGAATTTAACGCTACGGCTTTTCTCTAGAAAACGACGTTCCCAGCATCAGCTTCCGTAAAGTATTCGTCACTTTCCGCCAAACGGCCCTTGATCGGAAGAACGCTCTAAAAATTCCTATTAATGACAATTTTACTAACAATGAGGGTTTCCTCTCCAAAACGACGTTCGTAGCACCAGATTCCGTAAAGCATTAGTCACTTTCCGCCCAGCTGCCTTTCGATTGGAGGAATGCTGTAAAAATTCCTATCAGTGAGAATTTCACAGTGTCTAGCGTATGCACATGTCATAAAACTCTATAAATATTTTTACAATGTAATGCTACGAGTTATGTTTCCAAAACGACGTTCCCAGCTCCAGCTTCGGTAAAGCATTTGTTACTTTCCGCCCAACGCCCCTTAAAGGGAAAACAGCTATAAAAATCCTAATAATGACAATTTCACAGTATCTAGCGCATGCACATGTCATAGAATTCCATAAATATCATTTACAATTTAATGATACGTGTTTTTTCTCTAAACGACGTTCATAGCTTCAACTTTGGGAAAGCATTCGTCACTTTTCGCCCAACGGCCCTTAAACACAAGACTGGTGTACAAATTCCTCATAATGAGAATTTTACAGTATTTAACGTATGCACATGCCATAGAACAACATATATATTGTTTGCAATTTAATGCTACGGTGTTTGTCTTTAAAACGACGTTCCTAGTTTCACCTCCGAAAAGTCATTCGTCACTTTCCGCCCAACGGCCCTTAAACAGAAGACTGGTATAAAAATTCCTCATAATGAGAATTTAACAGTATTTATCGTATGCACATGCCATAGAACAACATATATATTGTTTGCAATTTAATGCTACGGTGTTTGTCTTTAAAACGACGTTCCTAGTTTCACCTCCGAAAAGTCATTCGTCACTTTCCGCCCAACGGCCCTTAAACAGAAGACTGGTATAAAAATTCCTCATAATGAGAATTTAACAGTATTTATCGTATGCACATGCCATAGAACAACATATATATTGTTTGCAATTTAATGCTACGGTGTTTGTCTTTAAAACGACGTTCCTAGTTTCACCTCCGAAAAATCATTCGTCACTTTCCGCCCAACGACCCTTTTTCGTAATCATCCGCCCGACGGCCCTTCATCGGAAGAAGGCACTAAACGTTCCTTACAATGAATTTTTTACAGGATATAGCGTATGCACGTATTGAAAAATTCCATAAATATTTTTTACAATTTAATGCGTTGTATTGTCTTGTCAAAACGACGTTCATAGCTCCAACTTCTGTAAAGCATTAGTCACTTTCCGCCGAACGGCCTTTCGTCGGAAGAACGCTGTAAGAGCTTTTAAAAATGATAATTGCACAGCACTTCGGGTATGCCATGTTATATAACTCCATAAGTATTATTCCTAATTTATTGCACTGCGTTATCCTGTCAGGAAGGGCGTTCGTAGCTGCTACTCATAGGTATATCATCCGTTACTTTCCGGCCAACGGCCTTTCATCGGAAGAAGATTCTAAATGTTCCTAATAATGAGAATTTCCCAACATTTTGCATATGACCATGCTATATAACTCCATAAGTATTATTCTTAATTTAATTCATGGCATTATCTTGAAACGACGTTCATAGCACCAAGTTCGTTGAAACATTCGTCACTTTCTTCCCAACGGCCCTTAATCGGAAGAAGAATATAAAAGTTCCTAATAATGAGAATTTCACACCATTTCACATATGCCCATGCTATATTACTCCATTGGTATTATTCTTAATTTAATTCATGCCATTATGTTTTTGAAACGACGTTCGTAGCACCGACTTCGGTAAAGCATTTGTCATTTTCCGCCCTACGGCCCTTAGTTGGAAGAAGACTATAAAAGTTTCTAAAAATGAGAAATTCACAGGATTTCGGTTTGAATGTGTTATGTAACTCCATAAGTATTAGTCTTAATTTAGTGCATTTCATCATCTTACCAAAAGAAACATTCGTAGCAGTTATTTAAATATGCCATCCGTCAACTTCTGCCGAACGCCTAAGATTCATTCCCATGTGCATGTCTTACAGAACTCCATAAACAGTATTTATAAAATAATGCATCGCATTTTTTGCCAAAGCGATATTCGTAGCTCATACTGAAGTACAGCATTCGCCACTTCCTGCCCAACGGCCCTAATTGATAGAAAGATCTTAGGTCTTATTAACGGAGCATTGGACAGTCTTTCACGAATGCATTCCTTATGGAACTGCACAAGTGCTCTTTCTAATACAGTTGTTTGCATTATTTTCCGCTTAGAACGTTCATAGCGCCTACTTCAGTATACCATTTTTTACTTTCCGTCCGAGGACCCGTAATTGTAAGAAGGATCAAAAGGTCCAGGTAACGTAGCATTTCATAGGCTTTCGTGTGCTCATGCATCACAGGACTCCTAAATATTATTTATATTATAATACATTGCACTCGTACCTGCTGGTATCGATTCTGAGACCTTTCCATGACAATCACGAACGTTGACCACCACTCCATCCACGGCCCACTCCCCAGATGAGAACATCAGTCAATTTCAGGGATAGGAGAGAGTGGAGTTCTGGACGAGGAGAAATTTTTTATTAAGGCCTTTGCAGGTTAGTCGTAGTTTTCAGGCCCGTGCTCTTTCTTGCAATAAAACATTCGGGCTCGGGTTGGCTGGGTTTAATATACTTCCTGCTCGGACTGCTGGCCCAGGACTTCTATACTTCCTGCTCGGACTGATTTGTTCCCGAACTCAGCAGTGCCTCCACCCAACTAAATCGAGAAGCAGAAACCACCCTTTGAAACCCAAATTTTGTACCAGAGAGATATCAGGAAAGTTGATCAGTTCAGAAATGATATTTTTGGTCGCAAATGCAGCTATCCAAAACGGCAGTATCCCCAATGATCTTCCTTTAATGCATCTGGTACACGCTGCCTTGGTGGATAATTGCAAATTAACTCGACAAGCAAGAATACTTCGGGTATAAATATTCCATGTGTGAATTTACCAGGAACGGGCCGGTAGTCAGACGAAGAAGTTAGAAGGAGTGACTGATAACAGAGGTCAGACAACAGATGTAAAATGGGTTCGACATTGGTCTGTTGTGAGAATTACTAGAACGGTCAGAAAATAAGTAGGTCGGTCGATCATCCATGGCTACTGGCTGAAGCTGAAACCAGTCTCCCTTGCCGAATTCAAATCTCGACGGTAGAATTTTTTTTTGAGATGTTAATTTCACGAAAATTCCGTAATATATCTGAAAACGTAATTATATATGCACAACACTGCGAGCACTCAAGAGACGCATATATAGCGTATTAAATCCGTTTATTTTTGTGATTTAGTAAACACAAAGATTCGCCAAGCTTTTTCACTCCACTGGGATGCTTTTTCAAGGCAATGTAGTCATAATTCTCTGCATTTTTATGTTTACCATTGCCTTGAAAAAGCCTCCCAGTTTAGTGCGAGAGCTAGGTGAATATTTGTGCTTACTACACCACAAAAAATTAACGGATCCAATATGCGTTTCTTTATGTATCTGATGCTAATGGCAGAAATCAGACATTAAAATTGAACAGTAAAGATTAAACTGCGTTTATTCGGTATACAAGGTTGTTCCGTACCAAATCCCTGAATCCCAATCACCTTGGATCAGAAAGCACACAAACATGCCAAATCAAAGACACCGACTACGTGGTTGGTTTCAGCGGTACAGAGCAACTCATCCTAACTGAGATTGTTTGCCGATTACATGATCGGAAAGTAGTTGCTCTAACAACTAGCTCATTAGCTACCTTGATTTTCAAAGCGAACATGTGGTAGCTCTTATCTAGCCCATTAGGTGATCAATTTAAATACTCTGTGGAACGACCTACACTTTCACTGACGTTGAAGCTTTCTTTAGTCATTTGCATTCCTAGATAAGAGGTATTTTGCTCATCGGTTTTCACGGTTCGCGTATGCTAGATTAGGGTGCGTTCATTTTGAAAATCTAAGTCTGTATATTGAATAAATCATATGTAGCTTTTAATTTTGCTTCACGTCAGTGCAGTAAACAAAAGTATGCGTATACGGGTAACAGTTACCTGCATACAATCAATTTTTAATACGCATAAACTTATGAACTCGTTGATTAAGGCAAGAAAATCAAAGTAACCAAAATAAGAATTAAAGGTTTTGAAACTCAAATGAGTATAATAGAACCACAACTTACAGGTTCAACGCTTTTCAAAGACTTTAATGTCCAAGTTTTCTAAAGCATACAGCAAACTTTTATTAGTGAAATGGTTCCGTTAATCAATCTTCTGGTTGCAGAAATCTTCCGCTGCCAACTTGGAGCTGGTGATGCAAGCATATTTTCGAAATTATAGAAAATGTTCCTTTTGCGTGCCAATAGAAAAGTGCTGATTGAGCTGTGACTGTGCTGTCATTTAAAGATACATCTCCGCATATTTCTGTTAGGAATGCTGAGATGTATGCTACTATTAGCATCGGAAAATAACACAAAACAGGGGGAGAGGGTTGATATTCTTAGACTGGAGTACGGGAAATTCATTTGCATGGAATCATTTTCAGCTTCTTTCTCAAAATTCTCCAGACAGTGGGCTGTGAAATCTGCTCGTCATGACTGACCCTCCGCGTTGATTTTCCCAGGCTTCGTTGAATGGCGGTGCAAACACTATCGCCGACTTATTCCGATACACGCGGTCGTCCAGTACTTTTATGTTTGCACAAACAGCCCGTAGTTTCAAATGTTTTATGCCAATCGTAGTTATATTTTCTGGTTGGAGGTTCTTTTCCGAATTGTGATTGAAAATGCCGTTGCACAACAGTTACATATTCCGTTTTGCTCAATTCAAGAACACAAAACACTTTCTCCACTGCCTTTTTGACTGACTAGTCACGTGAAACGCGTGCTATTGCCTACGTCACTTCCCTCAGTAGCGGGACACAAACTTTATGAGTACATCTACCTAACGGTTCGCCGTTGTGGTCCGTGTCTTCAACTGTTACTGTTTTACAGCATCTGGAAACTGTAAACTTCTTTATGAGTCAATGTGTACAATAGGGAGCACGTGGGGAGGGGATACTGACCTCCCCGTAACTGATATGCGTGTGATATGTTATCCACAAAACCCAACTTGCTACCGAACTCCAAAATCACGTCCTCCGATAGCGATCGAAATTTGATACTAAATTAAAAACCTCAGGTATTACCGCGAACAGCTCCAGTTACTGGAATATATACAATATATCGCTACGAAAGTACTGAGATCAAATTTTACACTGAATATGCGACAGAAGTTACGGAAATGTTTCTGAAAATATTCACAATTTTCCATTCATAACAGGAAAACATTTAAAACAAACTTGGCGCAAGAGAAATCTAAAGTACAGAAACCTGGTGCAAAAGAAATCTAAAGTACAGAAACTTGGCGCAAGAGAAATCCGTGAAGCTTAGAATTTTCCTCCATTTCACGGAAAAGGTTCAATCAAGAATATGCTTCGTTAATTCACGAAATGGATGACGGGAAGTAGCACCTTAATTTCGGGAAATGTATGGTAGTGTACAGTGAAAGAGTGTTTTTTCGTCATCTGTAGGAAATCTCCCCTTTCCAATATGACAACAGTACTCCGAACTCTTTTTGCTTTGATGTCCGCTTACACACACATGCGAAAACTTTAAACATTCTCTGAGAAGTTACTGTAGTGTATTAAGCTACAATTATTTTGCCAACGAAATGAAAAGAACAGCAAATATTCAGAACATTAAAAATCAGAAACCTGAATGAAAAACAAAACGATTTATTTAAAAATTACTTGCTCATACATACATCCATAACTGATTATGCAATTCCTGATTATCACACACGTGCCTGGAATTTCTTACAAGCGTATAATTGCATATATGTACGCGCACACAGCTAAGCAACAATGTTTTCTAGAGTTTCAATTTCTTTTTTAATTTTTGTGTAGAATTGATACAAACAACACCTTACTCTCATATTATCGTACGAGAATCTTCGAGATTTTTCCACAGCACTCAGTCGCATTTTGTTTAATATCTTCAATTTTATCTTTATTCTTGAGTTTTCCCATTTCGTATCAAGTTCTGGATAGCGTTTCTTGCTTTTGCGTTTCCTGGATGTTTCTTCCAGTGTAAGCAGTTCAAAACTCTGGCACAATGAATCTAGATCATCTTGGGATATCGTTGGAAATTCAAAAGAAACTAGAGGCTGAACATAAACGGCGAAATTTGCATTGCCGGATTTAGAAGTACTCACATAAGGATTTGTGAAGTACTGTTGAAATGGATTAAAGATCTCATCGTTTTCTTTATTTTTTCCAGCATCTTCAGGACACGATGTCAGACAGCCCATTCTGTTGGCATCACTGGGCACTAATTCTTGAAAACTTGATTGGGTGATGAAATTTGGATTTCGCACATGGTCATCAAATGACGCTAACAAAGGATTGTCCCTACAAACTGCTGTTAATTATTTTGAGGAGAGTTCTTACTTATTGATACCTGGGAATCAACAGCAACATCTTGGCGGCCTTCTGCAGGATTTGACGAATCTAGAGCTTCACTAAAAATTATTTCCCATTTCGTATCAAGTTCTGGATAGCGTTTATTGCTTTTGCGGTTCCTGGATGTTTCTTCCAGTGTAAGCAGTTCAAAATTCTGGCACAATGAATTTAGATCATCTTGGGATATCGTTGGAAACTCTAAAGACTCTGGAGGCTGAACATCAACGGCGAAATTTACATTGCCGGATTCAGAAGTACTCAAATGAGGATTTGTGAAGTACTGTTGAAATGGATTAACCATCTCTTCGTTTTCTTTATTTTTTCCAGCATCTTCAGGACACGACGTGAGCCAGCCCATTCTGTTGGCATCACTAGGCACTAATTCTTGAAAACTTGATTGGATGATCTGTAATTATTTTGAGGAGAGTTCTTACTTACTGACACCTGGGAATCAACAGCGACATCTTGGCGGCCTTCTGCAGGATTTGACGAATCTAGAGCTTCACTAAAATTGCTTGAATAATAGCTGAAGCTTCGTTCCGTGTCGATGAAAAAACCGTCAAGCATTTCTTTCTCCATATTTTCTCAAGGTTCTGGTGTGTCCTGTAAGAAGAGAAAAATAATTTCAATTTTTGATGAGGAATTTCGCAAAATAAAGTACTGTAAATTTGGCAAGACATAAAAACATATTTTTCACAAATTCTTGCACATGTCATCTACTATTCTTTTTATCATGATGCCTGCCACGTTATACAGTGCTATCTGAAATACGCAATAACTCCGTACACTTTCAGATCAAAATAATTTTTCAAGTCGCGAATTTTGAAAAAAGTCTGTCTGGAAAAAGAAAGACTTATCACATTGAAGAGAGTTCCCAATCATCACTGAGCTAGAATGCAATAAAACAAAGTCTCCCACAGGAGTTTAGGTTTTAGAACTGTTGACGTGTTAGTGCTGGCATTCAGTTGAGAGCATGAGCATCGCTAGACTTTGAAATCATTGCGGCCAACTGGCGAGCGATTACTGTTTCTGCGAGGGCAAGACTGATGACAACATTATCTAGGAAACGAAAAATAAGCATTTTTTAAAGATTTTTATCACAGTCTGCAGAGAATTTTGTGCATCTCCCTTCCACCGCCCACACACACTCTGGATACATACTGAAAAAAAGTGGGAATTGTCTTCATATTTTTACACTTTTTGGAATTTGCTAATTTATAAGGTCTGATACATATCCGAAATTCGGGGTCTCCTTATATTAATGTTCCATCCATCCATTTTTACAAAAACTGGTAGACCTGAAGGGCTGGATATCCGTATGACAAGCATGACATTGTCAACAACACGAACGGAACGCTCTGATTAAAAAAATGATGCCCTAGGAGATGGGTATGAATGAAATTATTTTCGTCGATTAAGGTCGAAGTTGAATAATGACACACAGAAACAATACCTTCCACCTCCTTAACTTCCTTCAAGGCAACGACCTTGTTTCGCACTCATCTGTTACAACGCCGCAAGTTGAAGGGAAATAATGATATGCAGGAGCCATACCTTCTCCCTCTTTCCTTCCTTCCATCCAGCGACCTTGTTTTGCACTCATCTCTTCCAAAGCCGAAGGTTGAAAGGATATAATGACATTTAGACGCAGCACATTCCCCCTCCTTAACTTCCTTCCTTCAAGCCAACAACTTTGTTTGGCACTCATTTCTTCCAAAACCGAAGGCTGAAGGGAAATAATGACACGCGGACCCAATACCTTCACCCACCTTAACTTCCCTCTTTCATGCCCGACACCTTGTTTTGCACTCATCTGTTCCACAGCTGAAGGTTGAAAGGAAATAATGACTTGCAGGAGCCTTATCTTCTCCTTCTTTCCTTCCAGACAGTGACCTTGTTTTGCACTCATCTCTTCCAAAGCCGAAGGTTGAAGGGAAATTAGGACACGCAGACACAATACCTTCCGCCTCCTTAACTTCCTTCCTTCAAGCCAGCAACTTTGTTTTTTCCTTCAAGCCAGAGACCTTGTTTTGCCCTCATCTCTTTCAAAACCGAAGATTGAAAGGAAGTACACGCCGACCCAATACCTTCTCCTTCCGTCCTTCCTACCTTGTTTTGCACTCATCTCTTCCAAAGCCGAAGATTGAAGGGGAATAAGGACACGCAGAGACGATGCCTTTCCCCTCCTTATCTTCCTTTCTTCAAGCCAGTGACTTTGTTTTGCAGTCATCTATTCCAAAGCCGAAGTTAGAAGGGAAATAATGACACGCAGATGCAATACCTTCCCCCTACTTAACTTCATTCCTTCAAGCCAGAGACCTTGTTTTGCGCTCATCTATTCGAAACCTGAAGGTGAAAGGGAAATGACGACACGCAGACGAAATACCTTCCCCGTCCTTAACTTCCTTCCTTCAAGCCAGCGACCTTGTTTTACACTCATCTCTTCGAAAGGCGTCGTCGGCAGCTTTCTGTTCGCTCACTTGCTCTGAGAATGCTTAAAAGCTGTGGCATAGCTTTAAACTCTACCACCGCGGAGGAACCCTTTACATATTATCACCAAAACAGCAGAGCGTTTAGTAATAGCCGCTCTAAACTGTTCACCCTTATCATTCGCGACATGCATTATTAACATGAGAAAATGCTTAAACAAAGAATTGGGAAGAGTGGGATACAGTTGTATTTTCACGGCTCTGGATTGCTGTTTTGATAGCCTCTTACGGAAAAGTATACAACCCACTTCCTAGGGTGAATACGTAAGTTTACATGACGAAAACACGTGACATTATAACTCGGCAAAGTGCAAGTTTTTGTTCTTTTAGGATTTGTAGTTTTGGCATGATGGAAGTCATTTGTAAATTCAAACTGCTTTGTTTTTTTATTAGTGAGACTTCTGAATAAGAATACGTGCAAAATGATCCTAAAACTACGATATCGCCAAGGAAGTGAAAGTTTACTTACCAACCTTCCACCCCTCCTTCTCTCTCACTCTTTTCCACCCAGTTCAAGATATCAAATAGCACATCTCTAATTGGGTGGATAAGACAGAGGTGTGTGTGTGTGTGGTGTGGGGGTGGCAAGAAAAATTGACTCCTTGTCGGAGTCCTAATTTTAGGGTCATTTTGTACGTATCCTTATTCAAAAGTCTCACTAATTGGAAAAAAACAAAGCAATTTTAGTTTACAAATGACTTATGGAAACGTTCATAATGCCAAAACTGCAAATGAAATGCTTGATACCCCATTGGAATTTTAGGAGAGTACGCTTGAACTTCGTAAGTAGGCAATAAATCTTTTCGAGACATAGAAGGAAGAATTTTGAGAAGTTGAGGACTTTAATGTTTGAAAGAGGATTTTTGAAGAAACAATACTAAACTTCAGTTGGCGTATTACTACAGTGGCTAAGATTTCGACAGAACTACTCGTCGCAGGCACCGGCCGACTTAACGTCACTGTAATAAAGTTTCCACTTTAATGCATGGTTTTTTACCTTGCAAGAAATATGGCTAAATTACTCAGCTTGTTAATAAGACAGGGTCAACTTCACTAGAATTAAAATAAGCATGAGTTAACTCAGGGCGGATTGACTCAACAGGACTCAGGGAAATTCCATGGTTGACCGTTCGAGAAATGGACTACTTTCTCGTTTGTTTTTGTCTAATTTTTTTTTCTAGATCGAACGAATAATTACTATGATATTTATGAACAATAATGGTTAACTTCTTGAGAGGTTTATTTCTGTGTGGAACGTTATTTATTTTAAAACCGAGTTTCTTTCTACCTATATGTTGGATATTTGCTTTGAAATAACATAGCAATGTTATCTACACTTATATAAAACTAGACCTTTATTGATTGGAAAAATGTCGTCTGATCTAGTGAATCGAATTTCCGTTTGCACCATGTACTATGCGTCGTCTACCCGTGGAAGTGTTGGGACCAGATTGCACCGTGAGACGAACACAAGCCTTTGGACGAAGTGTAATGCTTTGTGTAATGCTGTTCTGGGAAATCGTAGGTCCAGTTATCTATGTGCAAGATAGTAGGTCCAGTCATTGATGTGCAAGACCGTCTATCACATACCTAAACATCATTATAAACGATTTACATGTTTTCATGGAAAGGGTAATCTCCTCGGGTAGTGCTATCTTGCAGAGGATAAGCCACCATGCCGCACTGCCTCGATTGCTAGAGAATGGTTTCTAGAACATGAGGAACTTGTTCAGGTATTTTTCAGGCCTCCAGATTTCCCAGACACCAATTCAGTCGAACATTTGCTGTTTGTGTTGGAACACCAAATCCGGCCTGCGGCGGCTAAGTCACATTGCTTAAAAGAGTTAAAATATCTGCATGTACCACAAGACACCTTTAATATTTTCTAGCGTCTAAGACTCTCTGGGTAGGGCCGCAGATGGCCTAGTGGTCAACTTCGTGCCTGCCAAGGAGAAAAGCCAGATTCAATCCCAGGCAGGTACGAACGCTCGAACCACTAAATGTTCGCCGTCCGTCAGTTGGGCACGTTAATCCGTCGGAACCCGAATACTCCCCCCCCTCCAGTAATAATTAAGGGCGTCTTCCTTCCCTTTCTATCTCGTTTCCGTGTCACTTTCCTATCGAGCACCTTAGCCTAAATCTCATAGTTTTCTATTTCTAAGGATTGTTTAAGACCTGGGGTCAGATACTCCATTCCTAAAATCATCAACATATGATCTGATCTGACTCTCAGGGTAAGTGTTGATTTGGTGGCAACCTGAGGAGCAACAATATATTAGGCACATCAAATAGAAGTCATCGTTCTTTCCACGTTTATAAGTGAGTTCACGGAAAAATTATCATCGGCCGCCACCGGGAATCGAACCCAGGGTCTTCCAGTTTCGCACCGGACATGCTACCACTTCACCACAGCGGCCTCGAATTCTCCAGACTCACACACACACCTAACTGCCAAACCACTTGGCAGGGAGGTAGATGGTAAGCAGCAACTGAACAAAAAACTAGGAGGCCAATGAATAATTATTGCAAACAATTGACGTGGATTAGGAACATCAAACAGAAGTCATCCCTCTTTCCACGTTTATATGTGAGTCACGGAAAAATTCTTATCGGCAGCCGTGTCACACTTATAAAAGTGGAAAGATCGATGACTTCTGTTTGCTGTTCCTAATCAACGTCAATCGTGTTTATTAATCATATTAGGCACGTGGTCATAATGTTCTCTTGTTCAGTGTAAGACAGCCATCACTGTGGATTAATTACACAGTAAACAACCCTATAAATCGGAAATCATGGTAGTAAGAAGGTCAGCTAATATTATGCTTCAGAAAGTTTTCATTTAAAAAATCGCGAGATTATTTACGGCTTCTCCAGGACTCTACTTGAAATTTATGTGTGAGTGAAGTGAACATATATGCGTAAAAATGTACCGCAATAGCCCTGCCGAATGCTCTTATGAAGGAGTTTGTGCTTAATGAAATTTTGAGCAATGGAAAGGTATGAGGATTTGCAAACACACTACTGAAAGTTACTCGGGAAAATTTCCTCCAAAATTTTAAAGGTTAGGAAGAGAGCTGTGCATGAATTCATCTTCTATAATTAGTGGAACATTCAGCTATCAAGTCAGATATTTTGTTGAAAGACACTTTTCAGAAACAAAAACAGCAATGCCCAAGAATTTTCATTTTTGAATATAAAAACTACCTAACACTATTATATCCTGTATAAAAAAATTTAAAGAATTTCATAGTATAATTGCTCAGAAATTGGGCAACAAAAGATGCCGACTAAACTCGAAGACTCCAGGTGGAATGTTTGAAGCTTTAGATTAAGCGATTAGGTTCCCTGTGGTAGGAATCACCGTAACGATGAGATTTAAATATCGAAACAGAACAGTCCTTTTTAGAACCAATGCAAGCGTTTTTAAAAAGGGTAACCGGAATCAGTATATTGATATTGTACCTCAGCGCCTTCTTCGTAAGTCTGTCTTTTTAGTGAATTGAATAATCTTCTGTGCAACGTGAGAGAGAAATTCTCTTTAACCTACATGGTCGTTCATTAGTTTTAAGTTGTAACATTGGAAAACTAAATCTTTGTTTTGAGAAATTCTTTTTTAACCTGCATGGTTGTTGAGAGACAGTAGCCTGTCCCACCGTTTTACCTCTGATTCCAGGGAAGGAATAGAGCTCGTGTTGTAAGACACAGATTATTTACGGCTTCTCCAGGACTCTACTTGAAATTTATGTGTGAGTGAAGTAAACATATATGCGTAAAATGTACCGCAATATCCCTGCCGACAAATAGTTAGAAGTTCTCGTACTTTTAGCACAATAAAAGGTAGTTGCGTTTATTCAAATTGTAATAAAATATTATTGTGCAGATATTTTATAAAAATGAAGTGAACTATTGCTGAGTGAGCCTGTGATACAGGAAGCCGCAAAGTCTGATTTCAGCAATTGTTGAATGCTGTAAAATAAAAAAAAAATTATCAAATCGATATTTCCGAAAACAGGCTTACGGAACACATGCCTCATCCCGAGCCCCGATCTTTAGTTCCGCAAATTTCAATTTTTTATGGGCAGTATTTTCTTCAGTAGGGGACTGACATACTGTTACGGTAATTTTATTGTATGAAAGCACACATATACTGAAATATGTCCGAGATATCAACATCTGACAGTCCAAAATTTTATTCTGGAAAGAGAAAAAGTATCTCGGATGATTCTGTTGCATCAAAACGCAGGGTTTGCTGTTCTTTTGCCTTTAAAGAATTCACATTTTATTGGTGCTTCCATTTCTAGAATTAGATTACGTTCGTTTATATTTTATAGCTTCCGTGACTTTGCAAAAAAATGGCGTTTTATTGGTGTGAGCGGTGGTGGTTACTCAACCAATACGGTTCACTGTGTTAATGATACCACATGCTGTAGAAGGTTATTATGATTCCATAATTGACTTAAATTTGATCTTACAATTCTTCTACGTTTTCATACTAGCTAACTGGAAGCATTATGAATATCATTTACACATCATAAAGGTATTAATGGCTCTTTTCTTACATTCTGCTCAGCGTACATCATTGCGTTTGTCTTTGCTTCTAATTCAAGAACAGTAAAATTTCATTTTTGTAAAACAAACTACGGAATTTTTTAAACATTGCCAATTATTTTTCATTAATTCCTTATTTTCTAAAACAACCTTTTCCGTCTTTACAAAATATTTTATGCGTCAATATAACCGGGCAAATGTTATCAAACTCATCAATAGGTCGTACGCCGAAGCTTTATTTGTTCGTTAAGATAGTCTAAATTTTGACATTTCTTTGCAGGAAGATGCAATTTGGAGATCTCCAGAAATACCTACAGAATCTGGAAAGCGGAATAACCAACAGGTTCCGTCAGCTTTTATTTTATCAATAACTAGCATGCAGGAATGAAATGTTTTCCAGCTGTTCCAATTCGTGAGTGAAAAATCATTAGTCCTTAGTTTACCGATTCAACTACGCGTTCCTAACATTTGTATTCTTATTCAATATACTGGTATGAACACATAATCATAACTTATTCCAAAGTTCATCGATGTAAACGTAGGAAATGCCGGAGCTTTACATTAAAAAAAATATCGAAATGGAACATTGTTATGTCATGTTCCATTTCGATATTTTTCCATTTCGATATTTTTGTTTTATACAACAATTCCAAAAATTTAGTTTTTCCGAAGAAATGATTATCGTCGCCTTTTCGCAGCTGCCCTACTGAAGATCTGACTTGATTTCATTTTATATCAACATATTTACTTCTAATCATCCCAAGTGTAAGACTAAAAGCAGAAAGTTAAATGATTTTTTTTACGATAATTAAATTCCATCAACACTGTGTAACGCATTCCCTCAGTTAATTTTTTTTTCGAAACAAAAAAGTCAATTTCTATTAAACGTCTTTCACAAAAATGGATATTAACAGCCACTTAAACAATGCTTAACTTTGCTGTTCTCTTTTAAAAACAGCACGACAGAAATTCCGCAAAGGTAAGTTTTTTACACTAACTTTGTAAAGCCTATTAAACAAGTATTAAAATACAAATCTAACGTAAAATTAAACTATGAAGAAACACTTACTAATTGTTATGATGTCACTGCTGACTGGAAATAATCCTGGAATTGGTAAAGTCTCTCTATAGACAGAATTCAAATTTATATCTCGCACTAATCACTGAAAGAACTGATCACAAAGAAAGCAGGAACAGAATGACACTGGAAAATGGCGAGATACGTTCTCGGAATTTGATTAGGGTGCGGTAAATAAGAGATTAACGCCCAGCTATTCAGATCCCCTTAAGTCGAAAAATCGGTAACTGAAGGATTAATGCCCAGCTGTTCAGATCCCCTTAAGTCAAATAATCCGCTTTAATGAGTCATAGATCAAAGTATCACTATGAGAAATGCATCCCTGAACATCTCGTTGAACAGGTGTGATTCACCGGTAGTTCACGGAGATAAGGCCAACAGATTTTTATATTACAGTGTGCTTTACATAGTTGGCACGTGGTTTACTATGAAAATATTATCAATGTAACCAAAGTGTCTCCCATCCAGAAATAATCAAATTGTTTTGAATGAAAGTTTTGCGTGTTGGGTTAAATGCAGGAAATCATTTAACCAACAGTAAGAAATTAGGCTCCTGCTAAGATCCGTAAATATTTTTGAAAATATTCTCCTTTTATTCCCACCAAAGGAAAAAAAATGGGCAAATAACTCGTCAAACGTTATTACCAGATATCAAGACGCACATTTTCCGGAAACATTCCTGAAGTTTTAATTTATTTATACCATCACGCCTAAAAAATTGCGAAAAAAATATACATTGAAACTTGTAACAAAAATAGGATCGAAATATTGTTTTTCTCACTGGCTGTTGTTCGAAAGACCACGATGATAAGGCGACAGAGTGCACGTACTTTAAAGAAATTTTAAAAATAGAATGATTTAAAATATATTTTCAATATTTCACAGATTAGTTAGTTTAAGTCCAAAACGGGAAACGAGTAGGGGAAACCAATATTCAATGTGAGGAAACCACGGTCTTTATTTTTGTTTGGGTGGAATTAGGGGACACAAGACTGTTGTAGTGTCGCAAAACAAAGTGATGAAAATGATCGTCAATTTTAGTGGCTTTATAGGCAAATTTAAAATTATAATAATTCGAAAATAAATAACGCAACATTTGTCTGTTTGTCTTGTCTTATCAGCCAGGAGATTCTCCTTTCTCTATCCCTCTCTATGTGTTGTGAGAAAGCTTCGTCAAAGTATGACAAATGCCGATATTTCAGAGGGGTAATTTAAAATCGGTTTATCTCAAAAAACATTGTAAGTCACATTTCATTACAGAATAAAGTACAATAACTGTTAATCATTTAGCATCATCAAAAGTATTTCGGAAAAAACAGAAACAAAGCAGGAGTGTAAAGTTGATTCATTTGAGCCCCCGTAGCAATATGGCGGCGACGGGCGTCGTATTTCGCACATTTTGCTTTAGTTCTGCAGAGAAAAACGACCTTCCCAGAACCCAATCAAATCTTCTCTTATGGACTCCCGGTCATGGATGTCAGTTTTTCGTCTTCAACGGAATTCATCTTTTAAAACTCTCCGAATATGGAAATGAGACGGAGTGAAGATTTTTCTCATAATGTTTATTTCTTCTCGCTATCTTTCCTTTCCTAGTATTGCTAGGTATATTTAATTCCACTGTGTTTTCATGTGAAAAAGGAAGCAATGATTTCCGAAAACGGAAATTAGACACATCTCCGTAATATTAAATTCTATCGTATTCGTAAATTCTGTAGTCACCTTAAATTAAGAAATTCTATCGTAATCTTAAATTTATCATAATTTTAAATTCATGGGTGTAGTCGCTGAGTATAATTTTATTACATAAGTGTTTGTATTTAAGATTGAAAATGGATGGAAATTTTTCGAAACGAAAGTCGATCTGAGGGAAAATTACTCCCCCAATCATACATCGGAAGCAACGGAATTTCGGCCTCCCCGGTGGTTTCTGATCATTCATCCGAGATGGGTCCGGGTTCGGATCCCGTGGGCATGGATGTTGTGTTTGCCTTACGGCACTGGATCACAGAACTGGACCACAAGGAAAGCTGGAGTTTGGGGCGTTTAATTTAATATCCCGATTTTATTGGAAACTTGGAATTGGAAAACAATAACGTAAAAGTGGAAAACTAAGCAAACCGTAAGGTAGTACGCCCGAACAAGTTTCGCTCCCAGGATGGTGTGTGCTGAACGTGAAAGGCTTGGCATGGCCCTGCTCGACACTGTTTATTATTTTGAAAACAGTTACCAATGTACAGATAATACATGGGTATTACTGACATACACTTTCTTCAAAAACAGAACCCATTAATAATAATAATAACATTAGTAGAGTTCTAGTGTGGTAAGTAAGTAGTAGTAATAGTATAAATCTTTCATTTTCACGAATTACTGTTTTCTACATATTAGCCAAACATTAATTAATTACACTTGACCCCCTCGAAAAATTTTCTGCAGACGCCCATGGACTCGGGGAGAGGTCGAAGTCCTCTCCTAGCATTCACAACACGGAGGCAATAAATTGACGATCCGGGTAACTCGAAGAGTAAGTTACTTAAACAGGCAGTAGAGGAAGAAGTTCAGACCCCATTCACAATCCCTACTGTTGTGTGATGGGTGGGTGGTATCAGAAAGGAAACAGCAGGAGAGCACATTAACGTGGATGGATACCATTATTCTGTTCTACGACGAGTAGTGATAAGGTAGTCCGGCCTTTAACAACAGTACACTTTTTGTGTAACTCGGAGTAGTGATGAGGCTGTCCGGCCTTTAACAACAGTACACTTTTAGGGTGACTCAGAGTAAAGTTGCAACTCCGACGGTAGGACATAAGTCAGCGCCTCTGTTCACTCGGGCACCGGGGAAGTTCTAGTCACTTTCACACATACTTGATGCATACGCTCATATTAGTCCGGCTTAAAACTTCTTTCCGAATTCATTAGCAGGAATTGTGAATATAACCTTCCATGTGCTTTTTGTTTCTTTAAGATGCATAATTTTACCCTGCAGGTAGACAAAATGCATTTATTTCCAGCAGAGGAGGATCTAAAAACAAGCCCACGAATTCCACATGGCGATCATCATGAAGCTTTAAAGCTTTTCAAAATCACAATACTATTACTTTGTATCATATATATATATATACTTAAGAGCAGAGCCGAAAACATAAGAAAAACTTAAGAATTTAAAACGAAAGTTGCAAAATAACCTGAAGATCAAAACGCGCAACGCAGCAATTATGAAAATTCAGAATTCACATTGTATTAAGAAGAGACTGAAGCAAAAATATTTTGACTCATACCAAGTACAACATAGAAAAGGTTATGTATTGACCGGTGTGAGTAAGAAGAGAAAGAAAATAGAAAAACTGAATGTAGAAAGTGTCGAGAATACTGAGCATTGGTTTTATCAAGTACCAGGAAAAACTCGGCATTTTCTCATTTCCACAAAGACCTATTTGGAAATGGGTTTCTGCAAAGTCATAGATGCAAGTAATAAGCCCACCAAAATTTTTTTTTAAATATATATATGTCATAACCTCCACAGAGTTGTATGACCAAGCTTTAGTAAACAATTTAGCTTGCATCCATAACTTTCCTGGCCCGACCCATGCTCTTCATCGGGGGCTAAGTGAGGTAAGGAGAAAAGGAGAAGATCTCATCGAACTGAAAAGTGGACATCTCTTCTACTATCGTGGGACAGATACTGGCAGAACTAGTGGTGTTGGATTTATAATAAACAAGAAACTGAAGGATAAAGTTGTAGAAGTTGAAAGATCCTCTGACAGAGCTGCACGACTTGTTATCCAACTCTCGAAAAGATACCAGGCTCAGATTATTCAAACTTATGCACCCACCACAAGTCATCCTGAAGAAGAAATTGAAGAATTTTATGAGGAAATTTGTCATCTAAATAATAAAGGTAAGCAGCACTTGAAAATAATTATGGGAGATTTCAATGCACAAATAGGGCAACGGCAACAGAATGAAACTTCAGTAGGTAAATTCGGTCACGGCAACAGAAACCAGCGTGGAAATACTCTCGTTGAGTTTGCAGAGGCAGAAGGGTTTTTCATCTTGAACTCCTTCTTCAAGAAAAAGCCACACAGGAAATGGACTTGGAGACATCCAAATGGGACGACAAGTGAAATTGATTTTATTATGTGTAACAAAAAATTCGTCATAGAAGACTGCAGTGTGTTAAACAAGTTCAACACAGGTAGTGACCATAGATTGGTGAGATGTAAGATGCACCTCAACACTAAACTTGAACGTGGCAAGCTCATAAGACAAACAAAATCTATTGACATAACCAACCTTAAAAAACACCATAATACCTTCAAGTTGGAACTGAAGAACAGGTTCTCTGCTTTGGAAGGCCTAACATCAGAATAAGTGGACATCTCTGAAGTTAACAGAAAAGTAACCAAAGCTCTTATGGAAACAGCAACAAAATTAGCTGGGTCTAAGAACAAGTTGCATGTAAATAAATTATCAGGAAAAACGAAAATGTTGATGCAAAAAAGAAGAGAGATGAGGACAACTAAAGAAGATGTGACTTCCAAAGTGGAATATATAGAGCTATGCAAGACAGTAAGAAAAAGTATCACTGAAGACGTAAGAAAATACAACTGTGAACTAGTGAGGAAAGCAATTGAAAACAACCAAAGCCTAAAGATAGCAAAGGGACATCTCAGTAAGGGAAGAAAACAGGTTATGGCACTGAGAAAAGAAGATGGTTCTGTAACAAGAAATAGAGGCGAAATTTTGACAAGAGTGAAAGATTTGTACTCCAAATTATATGAAAGGCATAATACATGCACTCCAGACAACATTAAAGATACCAGTACCAGAGTTCCTCCAATCCTTCCAGCAGAAGTTGCACATGCAATCAAGAACATGAAGCGGGGGAAAGCTCCAGGAGAAGATGGAATTACTGTAGACATCATACAAGAAGCAAGTGGGGAAATCGAAACAGCACTCGCCCAAATTTTCACTCGATGCCTTAATGAAGGAAAGATTCCTGAGGATTGGAACACCGCTACAATGATCCTGCTACATAAGAAAGGTGACATTGAGGATCTCGGAAACTACAGACCTATCAGCCTCCTATCAGTAGTTTATAAAATCTTCACTAAAGTTCTTTCACACCGCTTGAAGGTAACACTGGACATGGCTCAACCGAGAGAACAAGATGGATTCAGGAGTGGCTACAGCACAATAGATCATATCCACGTGCTGAGAGAACTAATTGAAAGAGCGAGGGAATATGAACTTCCATTGTGCATGGCTTTTATCGATTATGAAAAAGCCTTTGATTCGGTGAAACCATCAGCAGTTACAATGGCTCTGAAAACCTGCGGTATTGAAGATGCATACATTAATATTATTAATAACATCTATGAAAATGCAAGTGCAAAGATTAGGCTGTTTGAAAATAAAACACACGTAAAAATTGGAAAGGGAGTGAGACAAGGTGACACCATATCTCCGAAGCTCTTTAATGCCACATTGGAGGGTGTTTTTCAGTCGCTGAGCTGGGAAAACAAGGGGATAAAGATTAATGGAGATTATCTAACCCACCTTCGTTTTGCTGATGACGTAGTCATTTTTGCAACTACCCCATCAGAGCTGCAGAGTATGATCCAGGAACTTGCTGACAAGAGTAAAGAAGTGGGATTAAAAATGAACTTTCAGAAGACAAAACTGATGTTCAATGCTTTTACAAGAAATGAAGATTTATCGATTGAAGGAGAAAAGCTGGAGATAACAGACACGTACGTTTATCTTGGACAGCAGATATCAAGTGAGGGTCACATTGATGAAGAAATTAATCGGCGTACAAAACTTGCCTGGAGAGCTTTTGGAAGAAACAGCATAATTTTCAAGAGCAATATGCCATTATGTCTTAAAAGAAAAGTGTTTGATCAATGCATCCTTCCAGTGCTTACGTATGGTGCAGAGACGTGGACCTTAACTAAAAGAGACATACAAAGGCTGCAGACAACTCAAAGTAGCATGGAGAGGTGCATACTTGGTGTAACCAGGAGAAATAAGAAGAGGAACTCGTGGATCCGAAAAATGACAAGAGTGGAAGACATCATGATCAGAGTTAAATCCCTGAAATGGCAATGGGCTGGACATACTGCCAGAAGGACAGATCATCGATGGACAGCCGAAATTTTAGATTGGATTCCAAGGGACAGGAAAAGACCCAGAAGAAGACCACATGGGAGATGGGTGGATGAAATTCGAAAGTATGCAGGGGTGACATGGAGGAGACTGGCACAAGACAGACCGTTGTGGAGGAAGCTTGGGGAGACCTTCGTCCAGCAGTGGATTGATAATGGTTGACAATGATGATGCTGATGATATATATATATATATATATATATATATATATGCCTCTTCCACAACGGTCTGTCTCGTGCCAGTCTCCTCCAGGTTATTCCTGAATACTTTCGAATTCCATCCGCCCATCTCCCACGTGGTCTTCTTTTGGGTCTTTTCCTGTCCCTTGGAAACCAATCTAAAATTTCGGCTGTCCATCGATGGTCTGTCCTTCTGGCAGTATGTCCAGCCCTTTGCCATTTCAGGGATTTTAATCTCATAATGATGTCTTTCACTCTTGTCATTTTTCAGATCTACGAATTCATATCTCTCCTGGTTACGCTAAGCATGCACCACTCCATGCTTATTTCAGTTGCCTGCAGCCTTTGTATGTCTCTTTTAGTTAAGGTCCACGTATCTGCACCATACGTAAGCACTGGAAGGATGCATTGATCAAACACTTTTCTTTTAAGACATAATGGCATATTGCTCTTGGAAATTATGCTGTTTCTTTCAAAAGTTCTCGAGGCAAGTTTTACACGCCGATTAATTTCTTCATCAATGTGACCCTCACTTGATATCTGCTGTCCAAGATAAACGTACGTGTCTGTTATCTCCAGCTTTCCTCCATCAATCGACAAATCTACATTTCTTGTAAAAGCATTGTACATCACTTTTGTCTTCTGAAAGTTCATTTTTAATCCCACTTCTTTACTCTTGTCAGCAAGTTCCTGGATCATACCATACAGGTCTGACGGGGTACATGCAAAAATGACTACGTCATCAGCAAAACGAAGGTGAGTTAGATAATCTCCATTAATCTTTATTCCTTTGTTTTCCCAGTTCAGTGATTGAAAGACATTTTCCAATGTGGCATTAAAGAGCTTCGGAGATCTTGTCTCACTCCCTTTCCGATTTTTACGTGTGCTGTATTCTCAAACACCCGAATCTTTGCATTTGAATTTTCATAGATGTTATTAATAATATTAATGTATGCATCTTAAATACCGCAGGATTTCAAAGCCATTGTAACTGCTGATTTTTTCACCGAATCAAAGGCCTTTTCAGTCCATATTCCCTTGCACTTTCAATTAGTTCTCTCAGTACGTGGATATGATCTATAGTGCTGTAGACACTCCTGAATCCAGGTTGTTCTCTCGGTTGAGACATGTCCAATGTTAGCTTCAAGCGGTGTGAAAGAACTTTAATGAAAGAATTCTGGTACTGGTAACTTTCATGATGTCTAAAGTACATGTATCATCCCTTTCATTTAATTTGGAGTAGAAATCTTTCACTCTTGTCAAAATTTTGCCTATGTTTGTTGTTACAGAACCATTTTCTTTTTTCAGTGCCACAATCTGTTTTATTCCCTTACTTGAGAAATCCCTTTGCTATCTTTAGTCTTTGGTTGTTTTCAATTGCTTTCCTCACTAGTTCACAGTTGAATTTCCTTAGATCTTCAGTGATACTTTTTCGTACTGTCTTGCATAGCTCTATATATTCCATTTTGGAAGTCACATCTTCTTTACTTGTCCTCATGTCTCTTCTTTTTGGCATCAACCTTTTGGTTTTTCCTGATAATTTGTTCACATGCAACTTGTTCTTAGACCGAGCTAATTTGTTTGCTGCTTAAATAAGAGCTTCGGTTACTTTTCTGTTAACTTCAGAGATGTCCACTACTTCCGACGTCAGACCTTCTAGCATAAAGAATCTGTACCTCACTTCTAATTTGACTTTGTTTTTTTATGAGCTTGTCACGTTCGAGTTTAGCATTGAGGTGCATCTTACATCTCACCATTCTGTGGTTACTACCTGTGTTGAACTTGTACAGTACACTGTAGTGTTCCATGACAAATTTCTTGTTACACATAATAAAATTAATTTCACTTTTCAATCGATTGGGATGCTTCTATGTCCATTTACTTTGCGGCTTTTTAATTTTCTTGTATACATATTTTTTTTTTAATTTTGCGTGTGAGAAGAGGAGTATGGAATAAAGTTTCTATTTGCTGTACAGGAAAATGTGAAGAAGATTCCGCCATACATTAAGTATACCGACAGTCTCTTAAACTGAACAGAGTGAGGGAAAGGTTAAGTGTCAATCACAAGATTTCTCCATACGAGTAAAATGACATTGGCAAAGTTGATTTTGAGAGACATTTTAATAGATTTCTTCTGTGTTCATCAGGAGTGTCGCTAGGAATGGATTGGGGTGAGTGTGAGGATTCTTGTTTGTTACAGAGCTCGTACACACAATGACTACTTGGTATAAATACCGTTATTTGACGCTATTTTCCAAGAGAAGTATTTTAAGTTACTATATAAGAAAATCCATCGTAGTAGCACTGAAAGTATAGCTTGCAGTAGTGGAAATAAAATTAACTGCGCTTAATTGAGAAGAATAGGTAGCAACACTATTCTGTAAAATAAGAATTTATCATACCACAGTTCCCTACTCTCAACGCCGTTATTCTATATCCTGAGCGATGGCCAAATACATCCACCAATAAACTACCGTAACGAGAAGTGTGCTAATTCCCCACAAAAATCCCCTCAATTCGTTGAAACAAACTCTTTCAGTTGGTGGAACTTCTGCACCCTTTCATGCTGTTTTTATTACTCTAGTAAAGATGCCGCCTTTTCACATGAATATTATCGTTACCGACGAGCTGTTGCAGTTGCTGTCGTACATCGTTCGCTCAGTCTTTTGGCCTACGGCTGATTCTCCGGGTTTGAGCTTTTGTTAGCTTGCGACTGATGGTACGTGCCTCTACGATATTCCCACCCCTTAAATCCGTTTTTCACGTATTGTTTCTCTAAGATATTCCCACCCTCCTTAAATCAGTTTTTGACGTATTGTTCCTCTACGATATTCCCACCCCCTTAAATCAGTTTTTGACGTAATGTTCCCTAATGGCCTAACCCCTGCAGAGACCAGGCGAAAAGATTACCGCAACTAGAATAACGTTATCTTAATGCTGTTGCTTTGACACCTGACCCCCTCCATCGGGAAAAAATGGAATCCAAGGAAGAGGATTTTTTTTTTTTTTTGCTTTGACAACAAAATATTTAAGAAAATTCTCATCTGCCTTTTATTTAAGCGGGAAAATATTACATAGGTAAAGGTAAGGTAATACAAGAAAATGTTTATTTTGATTGGGAGGGCTCTGCGCTTCTTTGTAGGGGATAGGGTCTTGAGCACTAAAAAATTGGTCTAACGACGCCACTGATGTTCAGACTCTTTAGGGGGAACTACCACTGCTGTGGAATATAATAATACGCGATAGAAGTTCCCATACCGCGTGAATCATGAATGTCAAATTGAAGCACTGCCATAAGCTGCGTGTTTAAATGTGTTGCATTTTCCATCTTTAAAAACGTTCCAACTTTCCTTCCTTAACAAGAGTTTTCTATCCAGTAGCTTTCTCTATTCCTTTACCATCACTTTATCACTACACTTCTAAAATGTTTAAATTTATTTTCCTGATAAAGTACAGTGTTTGAGTCATCTGGTTAACTCCACCCCCACTCCATTCATGCATTCACATATCACTATGGAAAGAGTGAAATCCTGCTCAGGAGAATATAAGATATGTATTTAAACTGAAATTTAGAAGATTTTTTTTTGCGATTAGAATATGAGAAAGTAAAAATAAAAGAGGGTGAGGATGCGGCAGCGAAAACATAATTTTTCAAGGATTACGGATAAAATTAGGCGTTAGACACCGTACGTATTTGTATTTGCAGCGATAGCTCAACTTATAGAAACTTCGTTTTTCGATTATTCAAAACTTTTCCCCCATCTCACAGCTTGAATTAGGGCCAATAATTTTCATGCACTGTACAATTTTTTTGTATAAAATGTCCGTACATCATATTGGCTTGTACCACATGCGACTCCAGCATAATCTTATGCGTTATTCTGGTTCTTATCTCTCGGATACTTGGGACTTCGTCTTCCTGGGTGGTGTAATGGTTAGCATGCTCGAACGGAGATCCGGAAATGCGGGTTAGATTCCCGTTCCAGGGCGATGTCATTTTCAGGTTTTGTAACGTGATTAACCCTTTAGCGACCACGATACTAAAATATTTTGTCATGTAGCGCCCGAAAATGTCTGCTGCTCCTTTCCGAATTTCTTCCCCGCTCCCTTTGTCAAGTTAACAAAAGAAGGATTAGTGCTGCGTCACCACTCGAAACTTCCTATCTCTAGGCTTGTTATGTCGGACGTTTCCCTGGGACAATCAGTGTATTCTTCTACCATGGGTGATTGTCAGATCAAATCAAATATCCTGAAAATAGCGAGACAAGTGTAACCTGCATGTTGAGTTCACTTAGGGAACAAACTGATTATTTTGGACTACATGTATACTTAAAAAACATTTTCCCGTAAATATTCTACATATTCTTTGAAAAATAAATTGCTCTGAAATCAATGATTTTATTTTTAATTGATTTTAATCAAACAGCGTGAAATCAATTTTTGTTTGCATTTTTCCTTTTACACAGAAGAAAATCTAGAAATAACTAACCTGTTTTATAAAAGTATAGTTTGATGAATTCTAACAATTCATCCTTTTGAGGAAAACGTCAATTTTGTCTGTTTCCCGCCCCTACAAAATCAGCACAATGAGACTTCCTTTTACACCTTTCATTTCTACTAAGTTTTGGAAAGAACATTTTTTTAATGTTACATTGTTGTTGTTTTTTTGTTTTTTTTTTTTTGTGGTTACACAGTTTCCAACAGTGCTACTAGATTTTTTAATAGTACTTTGCATATCCTTCTTGTAATTGTCCCAACTATTTAAAATATTTTGAAACACTTGAACACACTCTGTATTATTGTCCTTCGCCAGCGTAAACGACGAATATTTGTGGATAACTGCATTATTTCTAGATTACGAGATTTAAATTTCGAATTTCTTATTTACTTTTACTAACTGGTTTATCCTGCAAAAACTGTAAATTCCTTTACTTTTAGTTAAAGGTCTAAGAATAATTTTAAGGATACAAAAAATACGGACTTCTCATTTTCTTCGGAATTTCCCGGCATATCTGCAAAAAAAAAATAAAAAAAATACGGAATTCCGGAATAAATCCGGACCACAATCACCCCTGATCTGCTGAGAGCTTAAGACAGATGGAAGTGGTAACACCTGGAAAGTCTTGCTTACTTTCCTTTTTCTTGTTCTTTCTTGTAAAAAATATGCTCTCAATCTGTTTATTCTGATTGAGCAAATATGAAAACCTTTAGTACATAGTTTCTACCTTTAACACCGTTTTTAGGACAAGGGAAGATACAGCAGTTAATTATAAGTTAAATGCATTTAGCGTTTTATGCCGTCTTTGAGGCTGAAAATCACTATTTTTCTGCTAAATGAGCTTTTATCTCGTAGTACAAAAATATTTTTATACGCCGGATTTTTTTAAATTTCCGCTGCAATATCTACAGAATATATGTGCGCATATTGTGCGTGTAGTCGGTTAGAAATATGCCCTACGGGTAATTTAACGTAGGCCCAACACAGCCGGCGGATAGTGTGGGGCCTGTCCGTTGGCTCAGTGTTGGGCATTCTGAAAGACGGTGGCTCAACGTTGGGCCTACGTTAGTTTGCAAGGCTGTTCTACCAGTGATGTATTTCCATTTCCACAAACTTAGATGACCAGAAACATGTAATTTGAAAATTTATTTTTTCCACGAACCCTTAAGTGTGCAGAAAAATGTTCCAAATAATTTTTCCAGTGCCTACTGGCTTTCATCGTTTTTATATAAATTATTTTTACTGGCTTCATAGTATTTTTGCCACAGGCCTGACCTTTCTTGCTTACAATTTCAGCAATTTTGTATTGCTATATTCCTTTGCATCAATCAAGCTACAGCATGAAATGAGAAAATACATTTTTGTTTGCACTGATGAAAGTGCTTGACACTAGTTGATGATATTAAATGACAGAGGTCGTTCAAATTGCACATGTTGGTAGAATAGCTCTTCCTCTACAGTAATCTTTCTTCATTGCAGATAAATAATGGATCCCATTCAGAAGCAACGTACCGTCATTGCATTCTTGACAAGAGAACAGTGCAGGCTGTCCGACATGCACGCAAATCTATGGAATCTTTACGGAGATGACACCATTGACAAGAGTAATGTGCACACATGGATAAAGAACCTTAAAAAAGGGAAATAAGCATTGAAGACAAATCACGCCGTGGGAGACCATCTGAAACCACTGACACGAATCTTCGGCGAGTGGATGAATTGAATCGCGCGGACAGACGAGTCACACTTCGTGAGCTTGTTGTACAACTGGACTGTGGTCACAGTGCCATACAGAAGGTGGTGGAAGACTTAGGGTATCGGAAAGTGTGGGCAAAGTGAGTACCTCGACGGTTGACACCCGATTTGAAGAACAGAAGTGTGGAAGCCTGCTGTGATCTGCTGGAAGCGTTTGAAACCAATGAAGACATGTTTCTTTAATCGGGTGACAAGGGATGAAACGTGGGCGTATCTTTACGATCCGGAAATGAAAAATAAATCCGTGGAATGGCGTCACACCTCTTCACCAAGGCCTAAGAAGTTCAAGAGCCAGCGATCAGCACAGAAAGTCATGAAGACTGCTTTTGGGGATGACAGGGGTGACATTCTCCTTGATTTTCTGGAACGTGGCCACACCGTGACCAGCGAACGGTACATTAAAACACACAAGAAGCTTAGAGGAGCCATAAGGGGAAATAGACTAAACATGAATCTGAAAAAAAAAACACATTCATCATGACAATGCAAGACCACACACATCTATGCCAACGAATCAGGCGATCAGCAAATTTGGCTGGTCCGTGGTACGACATCCACCGCACAATGCCAGATCTGGCACCCTCCGATATGCACTTGTTCGGTCCAATGAAGGACAGTTTCCGGGGATAATGGTTTGATTGCACAGACGAGGTGAAAGTGGCTGTGAAGAAGTGAGTACAACATTCCACAAATGAATTTTTTGAACGAGGATTCGGGAGTTGTGTTCAACGATGGCGCAAATGCATTGCTTGTGCTCTAGACTATGTTGAGTAGTACCTTTGTATATAGGAATAATTACTCTACCAATATGTGCAATTTGAACGACCTCTGTCAGTTAATAAAAAAGGTATGCCCACTTTTGCTTTACTTTCGGTGCAACCCTCGCATTATCAATTACTGTGTGTGACTGAAAAAGTATTTCATTTATTTCTTCTCTAGTTAGTCCTCTTCTTGCTCCAGACATCATCATCATTGTCAATTATTATCACTCCACTGCTGGACAAAGATCTCCCCAAGTTTTTCCCACAAAAGTCTGCCTTGTGCCAGTCTCCTCCAGGTTATTCTAGCATACTTTCGAATTTCATCCCTCCATCTCCCGTGTGGTCTTCTTCTGGGTCTTTTCCTGTCCCTTGGAATCAAATCTAAAATTTCGGCTGTCCATCGATGATCTGTCCTTCTGGCAGTATGTCCAACCCATTGCCATTTCAGGAATTTTACTCTGATCATGATGTCTTTCACACTTTTCATTTTTCTGATCCACGAGTTCTTATCTCTCCTGGTAACACCTATCATGCACCTCTCCATGCCTCTTTGAGTTGTCTGCAGTCTTTATCTCTTTTAATTAAGGTCCACGTCTGTGCACAGATACGTAAGCACTGGAAGGATGCATTGATCAAACACTTTCCTTTTAAGACATAATGACATATTGCTCTTGAAAATTACACTGTTTCCTCCAAAAGCTCTCCAGGTAAGTTTTATACGACGATAAATTTCTTCATGAATGTGACCCTCACTTGATATCTGCTGTCCAAGATAAACGTAGGTATCGGTTATCTCCAGCTTTTCTCCATCAATCGACAAATCTACATTTCTTGAAAAAGCATTGTACATCCCTTTTGTCCACTTCTTTACTCTTGTCAGCAAGTTCCTGGAGCATGCACTGCAACTCTGATGGGGTAGTTGCAAAAATGACTACGACATCAGCAAAAAAAAGGTGAGTCAGATAATATCCATTAATCTTTATCTCTTTGTTTTCCCAGTTCAGTGATTGAAAGACATTTTCCAATGTGGCATTAAAGAGCTTGGGAGATATGTTGTCACCTCGTCTCACTCCTTTCCAATTTTTATGTGTGCTGTATTCTCAAACACCCGAATCTTTGCACTTGCATTTTCTTAGATGTTATTAATAACATTAATGTATGCATCTTCAATACGGCAGGATTTCAAATCCTCAGTATGTTGCTCCAGACATACTGAGTGAAAAAGTATCCAAAATAACGCAGCCAAACGAACCGCGTGTCAAGAAAATAATATTTCTACTGAGCGATGTCAGAAGGCTGAATGATATTGCCCCGGTACAAACCAACTTCCGATTCACTTTTGTTTAGCGCCGACAAAGACGACTGAGGGTGACTTCTGGTAACCCCCCAGATGCCGTGCAAATTCAAATAACGGTGTGATGGGGGTGGGGTACGAAATCCTACTCAAGCTATCGGGCGACCTGGTAGCTCGTTGTCGTTTGAATGTCCGGGCGTCGTGTTAGCGAAAGGGTTAATGTTACCTAAGAAACAGTAAACTACACGCAAATCAGAGATGTATGATTGCTGTGTTAATAATTCGGATTATAAAAGCAATGTGAATGAAATTTGGTGAAAACTTTCATTGTATTATATGTTACAGAAAATGTCGAGACCATTTTACACAAAACAGTTTTATTTTTTATTTGGCATAAAAATTAAAAAGAAACAAATCAGTGTTCCAAAACTTAAATTAAAAGAAATGCCTCAATATGGAGTGTGGTCACCTCGAACAAAGGCCATTGTTGTAGTAAAGCAGTTTGAAGCCCCTGCAGGTTTCGGGGAGGGGGTTCAGGGCAGCAACACCCCTACCTAGAGCGTCCTGCTCAGGCTCGATTAGGCAAAGGTCGGGAGAGCATGCTGAATACTCCATACGGACAATGATCTCTTCAAGGTTCTGTTGTACCTGCCGCGCTGTGTGTGAGCGAGCATTTTTGGCTTGCAGTATGAATGCGTCGCCAATTACACCTGCATATGGCCGCACAAAGGGGTTCAGGATATCATCTCTATACATCCGAGCGTTCAGATTGCCCCTGGCAGCACATAGAAATCGGAACGTCCGCTTAAACAGACGGCTCTTCATACAAGCACACAACCTCCACCATACGTGTTCCTTTCACGGATATGAGAGGAAGAGTATCTGGTCCCTGGTTCTTTCTAGATGAAAATTCGTCGAGAATAACTTTAAAGTACACTCTGACTCTACCGTGAACAGTATAGATCTCCATTTTTGGACACCAATTCACATGCTTGCTCACTCAAATCTAACGTTCGGTCATTTGGCGGGAAGTTAGGGTCTCCCACATTCCGGGACGCCTAGCATAGAGCCCTGTTTCGTGTAGACTTCTGCGTACCGTAGAAGCTGGTACCACCTTTCCGGTAGCTGCAGCAAGCACAGATAGAAGATTGGTCGCCGTAGAAGTCATATTTAAGCGCGCAGAGTGGTCAATGAAATAACTGTAGATGGCACGGAAAAATTGGTAAAAAAAATAACGATAGTGGATGACGTCGTGATCAATGCAAAGACACACAAAAAGTAATTGAATGAACGTATTGCTATAATTTGCCACACCGTTCAAGTCTGAACGGAAATACTACATTTGATACTGAGAGACAGTAAAACACCGAGAAAAAGGACACGTATGAGATGTGTGATGAAATTAAAAAGCATCCCACCTAATATATTGTAGAATAGCTCAAGAAACGTAGTTGTGAAAAAGCACTTAGGGAGACCTTCATTCAGCAGCAGATTCCGAATGGCTTATGATCCGAGGTGTAACTAGGGCGGGGCAGACAGGGCGTCGTCGTCGCGGTTGCAACCGGGATTGAAATGGTAGCATATGTGACCGGCAGGGGCAAAGAGGAGTGGGGAAGAAAGGAGGGACGCAGGGTGGAGAGATTAGGTGTTGATCGGGTCTTCCAACGGTCAATGCGACCGGGGTTGAAAGGTCAAATGGTAGGCGGGTTACTGAATAAACAATTTTCGTAGTCTTTAATTTCTCTCACTTTATAATTAAATTACCGTTGAAATTCTTGCAGTAACAGAAATTTTAAATTTTGTCATCGATGTTTTGATGCTTTCATAATTACTTCGTTTTTCACAGTCTTCAAAAAAAAAAATGAAACTTCGGAAATTTGGATTTCTTTTCTTACTAAAAACAAAGAAACTTACAATTAATTCTGAATGCAGCTATCGTAATATAATTCCCACGCGAATGGAATAAAATCTCTGGCAGTTTGTCGTAGATAAAGTACTATCGCTATTGCTTGGGAAAGGGAAGTGCTTCATTTTTATATACAGATCAAGTTCTACTAGGGGCATCTTCAGCTGAAATCAGAAACATGAGTAAAACCTCAAAAACTCTGCTTCCAGGGCTGTTTAGGGATCGCCATTCCGATACTGAGCGTTCGTATGAAGATCTGAAATTTACAACAGCTATTTATGCAGATTATTCAGGAAAAATTCCGGGTACGTGTAAAATAATCTATGAGGAATTAAAGGAGGAATACATAAAGGTAGAAAAGTTTTTTTGGGGAATGACATTTTCTACATTTTCTAAGCAATTGTTATGTGGTTGTAATAAAGCCAGAGCATAAATACGCTATTCTGAAAAATGACATGAATCAAAGTCATATTATTATTAAATACTTTCTAGTGATCTAAAATTCACGTGGGAGTCCCCCCTACACGCGTTCCAAACACTGAAGCTATGTCGCCTTCAAACTGAAGTACGTACTTGGTACAAAGCAATTTCTTTTACGGTGTAGAGAAAACTCATTTCCGTAGTTAACGTGATGTTCGCAAATACTACCCGTTTCGTCGCACCGCATCATCAGCAGCTCACTCCCTTCCATCTGACCTCCCTTCTTCCTTTCCCCATCTCTGTACGTTAAGCCGCTCGCATTTACTACCATTTCAACCCCTTTCTCAAATGCGACGGTCGCATATACGACTACTTCGTCGGGGCCTCGGGCACAGCTCTAGAGACGACGCCAAAATCACTGCGTACAGTCTGATTAAAATCAGAATTGAAACTTTTGCACCAGTTTGCCTATAATTTCTTTTGCCAGTTGCGCTAGCTTGGAGGCTTAAAATGTCGTATGTCTTCCTCAAAATGTGCAGGGGTTATGTAGGATGCTCACAACCAGAAATGGCGGAGCAGTTGTTCGTAAGTAACAAGACATGGATGTCTTTAACACTTTTGACGATCCTCTGGCGACAATTCGATCATTACTGCCACTAGTGTAAGCTGCATTCGGTCAGTTTAACCCTTTAACGACCATAACGCCCAAAACGCCTCTGTAGAGTATCTTTACATTTTCTTTAAATTTGCATGACCTATGAGGGATCATCAGGGGTCACTTCCAGTCATCATTGTTCTTAAACAAAGAAGCGAACCAACAGATAGTTCTGTGCTTTATGGTATTTGGAGTAATGCAAAATTTTAGGGTCATAGTTGTTAAAGGATTAATGTAGTACCAAAAGTCGTAATTCCAGAGCAGTAGAAAATCCCTCCCCCCTCTTCTCATTTCGTATTTTACAGCCCTAAATGGCGTTCTGCGTCTAGTGAAGCTTCACTACCCTGATCATCCTTGATGAAAGTAAGGGTAAGGAAAATTCACGATATTCTTCTGATGAGTGCTCTGCCCCGTATTTCCTAAGTTTTTCCTACGCAATTATTGAGTATTAACTGCCATTCCTGTTTGGGATAAGAAATGCCACCTAGTTCTCTAATACCCTATCTGCAGTATCATACCCAAATAAAAATGTTAAAAGGCTAGATTCTTAAACTACAATTAAAATGGCAATAACTTCGCTAAGGCCTTCCTCTAGTCCGCCGAAAAACTAGCCAGTTTTCAAAATCTATATCACAACCGTTAGTTATTAATTAACTACAAGAGAATATGACACAAAATCAAAGTACACAATTTAGTGTGATGCGAAATATCAGAAGCAACTCCCGGTGGCCATTTTTTTTTGTTAATTTTTCTTAGAAAAATTGTAATTGCGCATACTTGTGGGTGTGATGTGTTGATGTTTTTGTATTAGTGGTGTCGAAGTCTAGGGCCTAGTTTTCGGTTCCACTATGCGAAAAAAATTACATATCCACGCATTCTTGTCTCCAAGAATGATTCTTTAAATATTTCATCTCATTAATATTTTTCTGAATTACATTCTTTGAGGAGAACTGAGCGACATGAAGAACATTTTCCCCCACTTCGTTAAACATTCATTCACGGATTTGAGTGGAAATTGTGTACTTATAGTTTTGTACGTGTAGTGTATATGTATGTGTTTTTGGAACGAGAGCTAGAAAGAATTTGAACAGATGTAAATGGCTTAAAATAACTTTTTATCTATGAGTGAAACTAAAACATGTGTGAACTAAATTATTCACTTCATTTTAAAAACTTAAATTTATATATATATATATATATATGTAGTAAATTATGAACATTGGAATCGTAAAGTGAACTCGTGCATAATTAATTTAATTAAATTAAATTAAGCTTACATTATGACTGAGATTAATTAGTGTGTGGTGAGAAGCATTTATTGGTACAAAAGTTCAGGTGTGTTAGCAAGACACAACAAAATTTGGTATAGAACCGTGCACTGTCAGTAGAGTGATTTTTTTTTTTGGAAATTAATTTTTTTACCGAATTCTGAAATTTTTTATTCAGCTATTTGTAAATGAAATGATGTGAAAATTTGTGTATTGTGTTTCAAGAAATATTGAGTGTTCATGTAAAATTTGTTGTGATAATAAGGAGATTCCCGGAATTTGCACCATTTCGTTTTTCTTTTTTACTAGACAGGAAGTCGCCAAAATCCGATAACAATTTTCCTTCCTGTAAGCAAAGAAATTCCTTTGGAGGAGGTCACCTTGCAAACTTGAAATACAATAGAACCCCTGGATAATAGCATGTGGAATTCTAAGAATTTTCGCAAAGCCGTGGTCAAGGGTCAGAGAGAGCTAGCAGGTTCTTCACCCCCCCCCCTCAACACACAGATCATGAACCCTTTGCCCTCAAGTTACAGAAAGCATGACAGATTGACTTTCAGCCAATAGCGTAGCTGAAAGCCATAGCGTCCCTTTTGGGGCCTGCGCGCTGGTGATTTGTAACAGTTTGAGCTTAGGAGAAATTCATCTCTTGACCCTTGACACTGACACACTTTACTCCTGCTGATTGTGGGGTCAATATCCCACATACTTTTCTGTTTTGGGGCAGATATTCACTATGCTGTTCCTTGGAAGGGACAAGAAAAACCACGGCTGTCCTAATCGAATGGTTGAAGTCCAGCACCCGCTGAATTGTTCTCTCCAGCGCAGACGTACCGGAGGAGTTTGATGATTGACCTCGGCACAGTCGATCGCACCCATCGGACATGAGTTGGTAGACTTGACCCTTCCCCATATTGAAAGCAGCCTTGGACGTGCAGCCGAAAAACCGCTATGCCTCTAGTCGCTCCGGTCAAAACCCTCGGAATGATCAACGACGCCGGACGTCAACGCTAAAAAAACCACGGCTGGAAGAAACCTCGACGGCCATTTTTCTTATTGTGTGTTTCCCTACTCCGCTAAAGCAAAACGAGATGAGCCAAGCCAGCCTAAAAGGTATCTGGGTCGAGAAATGAAGCCTGTTACTTTCTCGTGAAGGAAGATTGCTGAAAAGAAAAGGTAACCCCTTTTGGAACAATATATTTATTTTACGGCCTCCTGTTTCAACAGACTTTCTTCCTTAGAAAAAAAAACAAATATTTGGTAGAGGATGACAGGGTTGTCAAAAAGATATAATGTTTATTGAAGTCTTTGATTATTTGAAATTATTATGAAGTACCAGAAAAGCTTAATGTATCGAGTAATGACGCGGAGAACATGAGTGAGAGTTGTGAAAAATGAAATTTATCGAGTATAATAAAATGAGGGAGAGTAAGGTTGTTGTTTTTTAACACAAATGATATAAAAGTAAGGAAATTCAGAATGAGTCGTAATGCATTACACTCTGAAAACCACATGGTATTAATTTTATTTTCTGGCCAAAGTGTAATATCATATTGTATTGTGCATGATGTCTTGTGAAGGTACCAAAAAAAAAAAAGGGGGAATATCAATTGTAAACCACGTGTTTTTCTTACTAAACAAATGATAATTGAATCACACTGAAATTTCTATAATATATGAACTACAAATTGAAATGTTAAAATTTTGAATACCAGGCAAATCAGAGAATTGTATAACTAATTTCCACCCAACAAAATTGAAATTGGACTCTAAAACTCATTTTTTGGCATTCATGGGTGAATTGTGAAAATAAAACAAAAGCAACAAAAATCTGTAAAAATTCTCAACAAAATTCTGATCAGGCTAGACTTGGCAGAGTTTATGGATCTGAGCCTGGTAAGTTAATCCACATATACTTTGACAACGCTAAATTTTACTGTGTTCACATACATTTTCTTTTGTTCTTCCAATAGTTATTTTTGATATACATCACGTGCCTTATTGTACCACAGTATTTTGATACAAATATATTTACACTAGAACACTAGAACACAATGATCCTAGTGACCTGAGATTAATGACCCAGATTTAGAATTTTGAAAAATCATACATTGTATCAGGTGCTAAATAATGCAAATTTGTGCGTATTCAACGCACAAGACGACATCTAGTATCATAAAAACTCGTGCAAGAAGTAAGATCATAATATTTTAAATTTAAGATTTTTTGGCTTAACGACTTTGGTGGGAGGGCGGAGGAGAAATATTTTATGATTTGCCCCGGGCGCAAAAATGCCTAGTTACGCCTATATTGCCTAGTTATGATGCTATATTCGAGTCAATGCACATAAAACCTATAAAAATATTTAAATACTTCTTTTCTATGCTGTGTATAAAATGGTTTTAGCAGATGTTCAAAATGTAGAAATCCATTTCAGAAAACAATACACTCCTAAAAATATTCTCCCCTTTACTGAAAAATATTTAGTCTATGCCACGGAAATTTGTAAAACATTTAACAGCAGATACATTGTATACAGTGTGTGTGCGTATTTATAGTGTGTGTATGTGTATGTATAGTATATGCACATTAGTGCATATATACGGTATACTTGCATACTGTGCGTATGTTTATAGGATACGAACATATTGTATATACTGAATTGTACTACTGGCCACCCAAAATGCAACATCAAGAAGGTAGCATCCGATTGGCCTGAAATTTGCAGCATGCGTCGAATGCGAGAGGATAGTCAAACGATTAGCATTGTAGGAAATATGCAAATCATGTGCGTTCGGCACGCTACCGACGAGCACTATAAGAAAGGTGCACAGAAGGTGGGGTGTAATTAGTGGAAGTGTGTTGTGCTGCCGGACCTGTGCGTGAGAAAATTCCTGATGCCTCGTCGCAGAATACGGCAGTCATTCCAGCAGGTTTCGGAGTTCGACAGAGGACGAATAGTGGCTTATCGCGACAGCGGTTTATCATACCGAGACATCGGCGCCCGTGTGGGAAGACATCCAGCAACAGTGAGGCGACTATGGATTCGGTCGGTGCAGGAAGGACGGACGGACCGACTGGAGCGATTACCGCAGCCGCTGTACACCACTGAAAGAGAGGACCGGCATGTTATGCGGCGGGCATTGACGGCTCGCACCGCCACATCACGAACGTTAGCTCAGAAATTAGGGTGTGTTGCGCAACAACCTGTATCATCACGTACAGTTCAACGTCGTCTGCAGGAGCGGGGACTTGTCGCATGGCGCCCATTGCTCCGATTATTACCATTGATGTCACACCACCGGTGAGTGCGGTGGCAGTGGACGTTTGATCGCCTCACCTGGACTACGGAATGGCACGACATTGTCTTCTCCGACGAATCCTGCTTCTGCCTGCAACACCACGAGGGTCGGATCCGCGTGTCACGGCACCGCGGCGAGAGACTGTATGACGCCTGCATTATGCATCGCCATACCGGTCCGTCGCCTTTCGTTATGGTTTGGGGCGCAATTGGATATGACTCCTGCACCCTTATGGAACGCATCGCCGGTACACTCAACAGCCACTGCTACATCTCCGACGTTTTGGAGCCAGTAGTGCTCCCTTACCTGCAGGAGCTGCCAGCGGCCACGTTTCAACAGGAGAATGCGCGCTCGCACGTGGCACGCATTGTGAAACAATTCTTCACGGCCCACCAGGTTTCACTGCTGCCATGGCCCGCATGTTCTACCGATATGTCTCCCATTGTACACGTCTGGTCGCTGATCGGCAACCGAGTGGCCCGACAAGCACCACCCGCCCCTCCGCCTGATGAACTGTGGCAACGTGTGGAAGCAGCCTGGACCGACATACCCGAATCCCACATCCAAAGCCTCTTTCGTTCGTTGCCGCGGTGTGTAGCGGCCGTTATTGCTAGCCATGGGGGCCACACGAACTATTGACGTATGCGTGTTCCACAAGTCACACGAGCCTGGAAGCTCAATCGTTTCATCTTTGTATCGGTTGTTATGTGTCCAGTAAATCTGGCTTTGCTATCTCGTGTGCTTCTGAGTGTTGCATTTTGGTTGGCCAACAGTGTAGATAGGTATTGATATAAACGACGGGTGTCCAAAAATTTATCTGCCCGAAAAAGAAGGAAAACCGTACATATAGGGCTGAAAAGATAAAGGGTAGACACTGTAGTTTTTTTAAACATGTAAAATAATATTTTTGTATGATTAATTTGTAACGTACGTCTCTTTTAATGGCTTTGGTGCTTTGGGATATAACCAGTAAATATTATGTAGTTTTTGAAGTCATAAAATAGCAGTCAACTGCGTATCTTTGGCGTACTTGTCTCCCAGAATCCTGACCTTTCGTCCGATATGAGTCCTGGTTCGAATCCCGGTGAGGCATCGACATTGTGTTTGTTTTACGGCACTGGATCTCTACTTTCCCTATAACCAGTAGTCCTAATGTTTTTTTTTTCAATCAAGGGTTTAACGACCACCATGGGCACGTATAGGCAGCAAGCAGTCTCCCGTTCCTAAGCCAGGGCAACTGGCTGCTGGAAAGAGAGAAATCCAATACCGTAGAACAAACCCAACATTCATGCCTCAGCGGGATTCGAACCCGAACCCATGCCGTACAAATGGTCACAAACCACCATTTAGATTACTGCTGGTATTTTTTCGTCCCTAATTTAGGGTGGTGGTCTTAAATTAGTGACTGCGCGATTGCTTTTAGGCGATAGAGCTGCTTACTGCGGACGTTATATATAGATGTCCCTCTCTAAAAAATTCTGAGAGCCAAAGTTTCGTTCAAAGCTTTTTCCTGAAGTCACAAAATATCGAAGTTCGTAGTCTCATTCGTTTTGTCCTACGCAGATCGAGAGCACTTCTTCATAAAATATTTCTAGACTGTTTTTTTTATTAGAGCTATAACGACCACCGTGAGAAACTCAATGGGCTATAAGTAGTCCCCTGTTCCGAATTTAGGGTCACTGGTTCCAGGGAAGGAGAAAGCCAGTGCCGTAAGACAAGCACAACATCCATGCCTCACGGGATTCGAACCAGGACCCTTCTCAGAAGAATAGTCAGAAACCACCGCTTAGACCACTGCGCCACCGGGGCGGCCTCGAATGTTTTGCACCATTGGGACGGCCTCGACTGTTGTGCGCCACCGGGGCGGCATGGAATGTTGTTTCGGCCTCCCAATAAGTAAACTGGAAGTTATAGTTCTTCACAGTATTTTTTTTTGTTGAAGTTTAAAGCAATATTATTCTTGTTTGACAGATACATTGACATGTACTGAACAGGCAGGCATTCAGGTAAGACATTTCGTATTTTGACTTCAGCAATGTACATACAGTACATTTTGTGTTTTAGACCTCAGTAATGTGAATACAGTACCCCGGATTAACAAGGAACACGGCGAAACTCTCGAAAGACAAAGGCAAATATTCATACCCTAGCCGGGATTCAAACTCACACCCCTCAATTGGGCGAATGATCAGAAGCCATTGCTTATACTACTACGCCACCGGGGCGGCTTTTTGCAGTAACAGAAGTTATAGTTCTCAGCAGAATCCCAATATGTGAACTCGGCTTTATAGTTCTTTGTTGTGGCCTTTGTCAGCGCTCACTGTACACGATATTGCATGTTTATCTTCAATACTACTCGAAAAAAATCTGTATTTTGTAAACTCGAAGAATTAATTAGGAAAAGATATCAAAATATAGGTGGATTTAGCCGAAACTTCTTAAAATCTAACATTAACAACGAGAAAAAGTATTCCTCTACAATTGCAAACCGGTTAATACTTTATTCCCACACAGCTGCCCCTAAAATTTAACATACAGTACTGTATTTTCCGATTGTTCTTTTCCTAGGTTTGATAATTTCAAACGGTATTCAAAATCTCATGATTTCACACCAATTGATATTTTTAATCTACAATTTTTCATTCTGCGAATTTCATTGGACACTTTGCACAATGCATAGTAACATTTCGATCACAACATCCATAAATTCTTTTTTCTACTTTTTGCAAAAGTTGTTTCAGAATAAGGGTTCGTTCAAATCATGTACCAAAAATGTGTAATCACCTACTTTTTAATGGCACAGAGACATCTGGAAATGAAATTAATATAACATCGTAAATGAAATGAAGCCCAAAGAATACATATATAATTTTGTTTGAAAATTTTTATAATCAGATGTTTCTGTGCCATTAAATATAATCACCTACTTTTTAATGGCACAGAGACATCTGGTAATGAAAATTTTAAAACATCGTAAATAAAATCAAGCCCAAAGAATACCTGTATTTTTACAAGTGTTCATTATACGTATAAACAAACACACTGAATTTTGGAAATAGCTTCTCATGCGGAGGATAGGAGGTGCACGGTCTCATTAAATCGTTATTTGAAGACATACGTTGCAAAGCCTGATAAATTTAAACAACCCAAATCTAAATCCAACTGGTAGAGATAGATGAAATCTCAATACGACGTTTAATTGAAGATTAAGGCGAAAGCTCATATGGCCTGAAAGCTAGATATGGCCGAAAGCTGATATAGTACATCACTGCTTACTTTTCAGGGAGTCACAAACATGTGGCGTATTTTTTCTCAAATTTAGTTCAATTATTTTTTGTTAAATTAAAAAAAATACATTGTCCACTGCTTCTGTTCCAACTGTAAATTCGAGCTGCAGGAAATTATGCTCATCAATGCTCCATACGCTCCCGAGAAACAGTCGAATGGGCTACAGATAAAGATTTCACCTGAACACTTTGTTTAATCAGTGTGTGTGTGAGTCCCGTTTACCATATTGTTAAAAAGCAGATACATATCACATAGATGAAAAACGAAATGAACTACATATTCGAAATCGCGAAAGATAAGGTAATATTGTACTTACTAATTCACCATATTCCCGTTTTACAAATATTACTCTCGGAGAATCGAGATCGAGTGCATGAGATTAGTTCTGCGTTAATGTCGCGAATTAATTTATTTTAAAAATTTATTTAGGAGAGGTACACTAAACATAATAAAATTTTAAGAGACAAGTATCCTGGAATAGGACGTAACATTTTGTTTCATCGTTGAATACTTTTCCCACTCCGAAATGTAACTCGAATGGAAGAAAAAAAAAGACACTTTAGACGATCGTTTACTCTACATGTGCGAGACTTTTAAATAATTCTTTTGTTGATTGGATCATCTTTAAGAAACAAGCAAACAAACAAAAATAATTTCACAAATATCCGAGATTAAGACAAATATACTATTAAGGAAATAAACTTGACTTTATTTAACGAAAAAAAATTACATTTCACCAACAGTTTTAGGAAACAAAAAATAGCAATTAAATTTCAGTACCAGTTTACTCGCATTACATCAAAGGAATGGTAAGAAAACGAACACCAAAAATCAGTGAATCACATAAAATTTCTGCAATTCCAGGTACATACTTATTTTATGAAGAACTGCTATTTAACACTGAACTCTGAAATTGGTCTGAGAGTATAAAGCAGGAGAAGAGATGGGGCTTCCCAGGTCGTCGTTACCCTACGAAACCCCCATATGGACAATAAAGATGGGATCCAAAGTATACGAAGGGATGCTAAGTTCTCGGCCACACCAAAAAGGAAGGGGCTAGAGCCATGAAACTTACAGAATATTCCCCATATTCACCTCCAAGTTCAACACACTTGACACAACGTTTCTAAAGTTTCTTTACCCTTTCCCAAAAGTATTCTGTACTCGGAGAACTCAAAATACTGCTCTGCTGTTGATATCACCTCCGAGTCGTTCGAAAAATGCTTCCCTTTCAAACTTTTTTAAGGTGTGCGAACAGGAAATAGTCCGTTGGAGCAAATTCTTGTGAGTAAGGTGGATGTTCTATGCACTTAAACTCCATATCCCTCAAAACATTCATTTTCAAAACATTCATTGCCTTGCGAGTCGGCGCATTGTGCGGCAGAAAGAGAACAGTTTTCTGCAGTTTTCCTCCTCTTTTTTCCTTCAACGCTTCCTTTAATCGGCATTGAAAGTTGAAATAGTATTCAGCATTTATTGTTTGGCCCTTCGGGAGATAGTCAGTAAAACGCCTTTCTAATCCAAAAACCTTTCCAGCAGACCTTTGAGTCTTGAATTTCTTTGGTCGTGGAGAACCCGAGTGCCGCCACTGGAACGGCTGTTGTTTCGTCTCTGAATCGTAGTGATGTAACAACGTTTCATCAACAGTGACAAGTCGCTGCAAAATAATTATCACCAGATCGCTCAAAATGCTGCAAAACCATTTTGAAAATGTCCACTCATTTTCGTTTCTCATCTCCATTCAAACATTTGGGCACCCACTTTGCTAACATCTTCTGCATATCCAAGTGCTCATGAATTATGAACCCAACAAATTTCCTGGATATCTCCAGTGTCTCAAGCTATTGCTTTAGTCAAGATTCTCCGATCTAACAAAATCAAGTCATGACCACGATCAACAATTTCGGGGGTTGTCACTGTTGAAGGCCTCCCAGATCTTGCGGTATCTTCGGTATCAACGTCACCACGCTGAAAGTTGGCGCACCATTTCTTCACAGTGGAATATGAAGGGCACTTGTTACTTAATGTCTGCGTCATACACTTATAGATTTCTTTCGCAGTTTTCTTCAGCTGGAACAGAAATTTCATGACAGCCCATAGTTCCACATTCGAAAATTCAATACTTTGCATTGACATGATTCAATTCAGGACGTCAAATACTTGCAAAAAGAAGAGCTATTAGTCTGAAACTAGAACTTTACAATACAATAGAACACTCTTTCGAGCTACAGTGACAAAATAATGCTACAGTTAGAGAAATTAGGTTAGACGTTGAACAAAGTAGGAATAAGAATAAGGCGATCAGTGGGGGCGCGAGGGAATAAGACAAAACTATACGAATGGCAACTTGGAACGTAAGAACAATGTTGAGAGCTGGAAAACTAGAGAACTTGAAGAAAGAACTGGAGAAGAATAAACTAGATGTGGTTGGGGTCTAAGTGAGGTTAGATGGGTAGATATAGGAGAATTTGAAAGTGATGGATATAGAATTATGTGCTCCTGCAGCCAGAGGGAAATGGAGTGGCATTTGTTTTGAATGAAAAGGTTAAAAACTCGGTGGAAAAACAATTTATAAAAGTGACAGGGTGATTATGATCAAATTGAAAGCAAAGCCCGTGTATATAATGGAAATACAGGTATATATGCCCACAAATGACCATGCTGAAAATGAAGTAGAATGGATTACAGTTAGTCAAATAGAAGAGATAATGGAAGAACACAAAACTGAAAAGTGTGCAATTTGGAGGGAGGCTGGACTGCAATAGTGGATGAGAAGGTAGAATAAGTAAAAACAGGAGGATATAGCCTTGGAAATAGGAATGAGAGAGAAGAAAGACAAATGCAGTTTTTTAAAAGGCACAAACTAATTAGTGGTAATACTTGGTTTAAACGTCCGTAGAGAAGAAAATATACATGGAAAATGCCAGGTAATATCACAAGATACCAAATTGAATATATGTCAACACAAAACAGGTATAAAAAGTGTAAAAAGTATATCAATTTCTCTAGGAGCTGATATTGATTCCGACCACAATCTGCTTGTTATCGAATCAAGAATAAGAAAAATGGATGAAAGAAGAAGATGGGAAAATGTAAACACTAAAGAGGGAAGAAATAAATACAAAGCATTAAACAATGAACTGAGAAGAGAAACTGATAAAGCGAGAGAGGAATAACTAAAAGAGGGCTGCAAAGAAACTGAAGAAATGGATAAAAGAGGGAGATATGATAAAATGTTTGAGAAAGCAAAAGAACTTGCAGACATCAAAAAGAAAAGCATAAGAAATCTGCCCCTAGAAGACAAGCAAAGAAAATTAATTTATGATTATGAAATGCAAGGTGAAAGATGGAAGGAATTCTTTAAATAACTCTATGAAAAAATGTAAGGCCAGAGATAATTAAAATAGGAAAGTAAAGCGAAATATCAATAGAAGATAGAGATCCTGAAATATTCAAGAGTGAAGTTGAAACAGAAATTAAGGAATCAAAAAGCGGAAAGATAGATGGAGTGAATGGAATACTTAGTGAAATAGTAAAAGAACAATGTGACAAAAGTATAAAAGAAATATGGAAATTATGCAGACTTATTTACAAAACAGGAGAATGGCCTGATGACTTCACAGAGGTCATTCTTATACCAATTGAAAAGAAAAGTAATCGTACTGAGAGTAGTGACTAAAGAACTACAAGCATACTCTCGCATGCTTCTAAAGTACTGCTTAGAATATTGAATCAACGTCTATATATCAGAGAGCAGTAGTTTTTGGGGATGATCAGTTTGGGTTGAGGAAAGACAGAGGTACTAGGCATGCAATCGGAGTGATCAGGAGAAGGAGGTTCGAAGTAAGAGGAGATGGCAACAGCCCCTCTCCCTGTGCTTCTGGCGTGACGTAACTTTTTATCAGCTGACTACGCCAATGAGCCCAACCTGAGAATCTCCTGTATATCTCTATGGGGAAATCGATATTTTGAACGGGTTTTTCAGACCCTTACTCTACCCATACAGGCATGAAAAAATTGAAGTTGAAATATTCATTTCCGTAATAAAAAACGTCCAGAAAAAAACGGAAAATATGTGTTAGTGTTTCTTTAAAAAATTGAACAAACCAATGATTTTTTGAGCGGTGCGCAAAGTTACTTGCATACAGCCCATGTGCAAGTAACCATGTTTAAAATATAACCAAAAGCCTAATGTTAAGAAATAAGAAGTCAGAAATATTCTTTCTTTCCATCCTTGATTTGCATGCGTTAAGCAAAACTGCTCAAGCCACAGAAAGTGACGTCACGTTCCCGATTTCTCGCAGCGCAGACTCCCACCACTTCAGAGAGAGGACAGAAACAGCTGATCTGTTTCGGCTTCACACAAAACGGGTCCCCTTACCTCCTCTTCTTCTAACCTCTTTGAATCAGGACCATATAAGAAAGGAATATAGGGTAAACAAAAATGTTTATATATGTTTTGTCGACCTATAAAAAGGGTTTGAAATGATGAATTGGGAAAAGCTGATAGAAGTGCTAAGTAAAATAGGATTAAATTGGAGGGATCGATGGCAAGGATACTGTCTGTCACCAATGCTCTTCAATATTTTTGCAAAAGAAATGATAAAAAAATAATTTTGATGAAGAGAAAAGAAAAATCACTGTTGGAGGAAGAACAATACAAAGTATTAGATGTGCAAATGACCAAGCAATATTACCTAATACAGAAGATGAACTACATTATCTAATGCAAAAATTTGAAAGTGTATGCGAAGATATAGTATAAAAATTAGCACAAAGAGAAAAAACGATGAGAGTCTCCTGGAAACGTTAAGGTGATGATGAATGGAGATAATACTATACAAGTACTTCGATACGAGACAATGCAAATACTTCGATAGTATAATCCAAGAAAATGGAAAATGTGACATGGAAATCAAAGAAATTTTTAAAAAAGGAAAATATCCATTTTATAACAAGAAAATATTTTATTAATAAAATGAATAAAAATTAAATGAGAAGGCTTTTTAAGTGCTATATTTGGAGTATAACTTTATATGGGGCGGAAATGTGGACAATTAGGAAGATAGAAGCTAAAATGTTGGAGGCATTGGAAATGGGGTAATGGAAAAGAATGGAAAAAATAAAGTGGACTGAAAAAATGACCCATGATGAAATACTGCAAAGAGTTGAAGAAAAAAGGAATTTACTAAAGACCGTAAGAAAAAGAATATATAACTGTATAGGACATGTGTTAAAAGGGGACAGCTTATTGGAAAGAATGATAGAAGAGAAAATTGAAGGAATACGGCCAAGAGGAAGGAGACAACTAATGATACTTGATGATATATTGAGCACAGGAGGATATCAAGAATTGAAGGAGGAAGAACGGGACAGAGGAAACCAGAGAAAGCGATCTTGCTGAGTTACACCTGGACCTGTCAAGAGCCAGAAAATTAATAATGATGACATGAAGCATCTGCTTTATAAGCAAGAGGATCTGCTCTAAACTCAACTGGTGGAAGGTATAAGGATGTTGATATATATCCACCATGAATAGCGGTGTTACCATTCCTCCTCACAGGTCTTTGGATCAACTGAATATGCCTGTGGGGTTCGCTGCAGTCACAGAGATTATTTCTTTTCAGTGATTCTCTCTTGACATCTGCCATTTCTTTTGTATTGGTCACTGTCAGTTTCAATTTGCAATTGTAGATATACTGACCATCTTTCTGCAGGGCTTCATGAAGATCCTCTGATGTATTGAAGCAGACAAATGCCACCCCTCTTTCCAATCCATAGATTACGACTCCTCCATCTGGGATCATAATGGGGGCAAAAAACTCACGGACATCTTTGCACTCTGCACCAGTAGACAAGTTTTCGATTCGTACAATCCAGGTATACATGACCTGCAAAACAGGAATATACTGATTAGAACAAGTTGTTTTAAATAGAAATTATTTCATTGTATCGTACTACGTTAGCTAAAAGCACACATTGAAATTCATAAAGAATTAAAGTTAAGCGTGGCCAGTCAATAGTAATAATACTTTATCGGAACTGTCTGAAATGAAATCAGAATTTTTTTCAAAATACGACATTTCAGTAGATTTTTATTAAAATAAGAAACATGAAGTACACCATGAAAATCTTGGACTGAATGAAAAAATCTTTCTTACTCTTTTCCTTTATTTTAATCTGTGGGCTTTGTGTTTCGCAAAAATATCAAATTTATATATACTGATAAACACAAAGAAACTTTGTCAAACAACTATGTGTGAAAATAGTACTGGAAAATCAGAAAGGCAAATATATAGTACGCTGTCAGAACTTTCAAGTATCAACCATAAAATTGAGTGCGTTCAGGATTCTGATTCAAACATTTCGCCACCGAACAAGAAATTTGATTATGGATTATAACGTATTAGGTCTTTTTACCGGTGTCGTTCGAGCTCACGTCTCCTTACTCTAAAGTAATATATTCTCCCTACCAACTTCCACCGTCAAGCTAATTGCTACAAATTGACGTTCGGACTCATGCGTCACCTTAGTGGTCCGTTACATATCCATCCGTCCCTGAGGAAGTCATTGGGGTGGATATGTAGGAAGCAAATGCAATATCTAACTGATTTAAATTTATTGCTACAAATTGACGTTATGTCTCATGCGTTACCTTAGTGGTCCGTTACATATCCATCCGTCCCTGAGGAAGTCATTGGGGTGGATATGTAGGAAGCAAATGCAATATCTAACTGATTTAAATTTATTGCTACAAATTGACGTTATGTCTCATGCGTTACCTTAGTGGTCCGTTACATATCCATCTGTCTCTGAGAAAGTCAGTAGAGTGGATATGTAGAGAGCAAATGCCAACTCACTCACTCTCTCTGTGATTTAAATTTATTGCTACAAGTCATAAAGGTAAAGTCTCGTGCTGAATAATTTAAGTAAAAGACCATGGAGGCAATAGTTGTCAGAAGCACGAATCACAAACACTTAGCTGAATAAAAATACAGAGATAAAAATATTTTTTACAATTAAAATCAGCAAAAAGACATATTTATTGCAAGAAATTGCCGTTCTGATTCATGCGTCACTTTTGTGATCCGTTACATATCCATTCGTCCCCGAGAAAGCTGGGTGTTGGATATATAGGGAGCAAATGCAAACTCTCTGTCTCTCTCTGATATAAAGTTATTGCTACAAATTGCTGTTCAGACTCATGCGTCACCTTAGTGGTCCGTTACATATCCATCCGTCCCTGAGCAAGACAGTGGAGTGCATATGTAGGAAGCATATGCAAAATATCTCTCTCTGATCTAAAGTTATTGCTACAAATTGCCGTTCAGACTCATGCGTCACCTTAGTTGTCCGTTACATATCCATTCCTCCCTGACAAAGTTGGGTGTTGGGTATGTAGAGAGCAAATGCGAACTTTCTCTCGGTGTCGTCGCAATTTGCGACCGGGGTTAAAATGGTAGCATATGCGACCAGCAGAGGCAAAGAGTAGTGGGGAAAAAAGCAGAAAGGCTGGGTGGGGTGATTAAGTGTCGACCACAAGGGGTCTTCCAACGGTCAATGCGAACGGCGTGGAAAGGTCAGATGGTAGGGGAGTTCAGGGCCGAGAAGACTACTTTTGTCGGAATTCATTGAACAAACAATTTGCGCACTCTTCCATTTCTCTCACTTTATATATAAATTACCATCGACATTCTTGCAGTAACAGAAATTTTAAGTTTTGTCATCGATGTTTTGATGCTTTCGTAATTACTTCGTTTTTCAGTCTTGAAAATAAAATGAAATTTGGGAACATTTGGATTTCCTTTCTTACTAAAATCTAAGAAACTTACAATTAATTCTGAATGCAGATATCGCAAAAAAATTCGCACACGAATGGAATAAAATCTTCGACAGTTTGTCGTAGAGAAAGTACTATGGCTAGATATTGCTTGGAAAAGGAAATATTTTATTTCTTATATACAGATCAAATAACGTTTTACTCATGTTTGTGGATAGCAGCTGAAGATACAGTAAATTTTACTGTATCTTCGGCTGCAATCCACAAACATGAGTAAAACGTTATTTTGTAAATACAAAGAATACAATAATTACAATAACTATCAGATTTTTTCTAAAAAATACTATTAAACTGGAAATGGTGATGTCAGCATACCGCTAACTTTAGGTTTGGGGCACTTGGATATATTTTGCACACAGCGAAAGTAGGAATGTTTTGTAGGGAACAATATTTTCTACATTTTCTAACCAATTGTTATTATGTGGTTGTAATAAAGTCAGAGCATAAATACGCTATTCTTAAAAATGACAAATGAATCTAAGCCATATTATTATTTAATATTTTCTGGAGATCTGAACTTATGTGGGAGAAACCGCGAGTCTTCAAACACGCCTTCAAAACGCTGCAGTTCTATCGCGATCAAACTGAAGTACGTACTTGGTACAAAGTAACTTCTTTTACTGTGTAGAGTAAACGCATTCCCGTAGTTCACGCGATTGTCGCTAATACTACCCGTTTCGTCACACCGCATCGTCATATCTCACTCCCTTCTTTCCTCCCCCTCCATCTGACCTCCCTTCTGTCTTTCCCCATCCCTCTGCTGCGTTAAGCCGGTCGCATTTACTACCATTTCCACCCGGTCGCATATATGACTGCTTCTTCTTTCTCTCTCTCTCTGTTTTAAATGCAGAGAAAGTTCTGCAAAATTGAAGTCACAAAGTATGCTCGTTATACATCTGTCATTTTAGAATAGAAGAAAGGTTCTTCAGACATTGGAACCAAATTTTTGGCAACTTAAAAAACAAGCTGGCATGGAACTCATTACAACTACTGATAATCTCCAAGATTACTCCGAAGGCTGTTGAATTTGTATAAAAGTCGCTAAGTAATTTTTTGAATACCGCCCCTTATAGGAATTCCGAACTTGAATCCCTCTTCTCTAGAGAGAACTGAAGTTGATCTACCTTACTTAGAGTTACTCTTGTGTTCTCTGATTGTTATCCCCAGAGAACGTTTAGTCATTCCTATGTAGTGCCGTTACGTAATGTACCAACAGGGCACAAAAGCGATGTATGGCATAGACCCGAGCCTCATTACGGGCACATAATGTAACGGCTACAGATTTTCTCCGAGATATAGTCATTTCTCATTTGCGGAACTTCCGCTGGCCCAGACATTTGGCTGCGGTTACACAGCTGTTTGTTCTTCATCAAACACGCCTTCGACTCCGATTGCACAGCGACAACGTATATTTGTCCATGACGAGAATCGAATTCGCGCCCCCATGCTCTGGAGTAAGTTGCTCTCCCAACTAAGTTACACGGACGGAATGTATCGATGCAGATTTGTCGTCTTCACACGAGTTTTACCTCCTTAGTACGTCACAGCGCTCAAAAGAATGGGGCGTACTTCAGGTTCTACAGGGTCGAATTTGGCAGGATTATTTCTCAGCGAAAGGTTAGAAAATATACTGACAGTTCTCGCCCTGTACCACCATCTGGAGGAAGGAGAAACAAAGTTTGAAAGACTTCATAAATTTATTTTAAAGAAACTCTCTTCTGTTATTACAGATGGGGAGTGACGTAACTGTCTTAAGGCACTCGGAATTCCATGCACTCCTTCGTTTAGTGTGAACCTCGCAAGGAAACAGACACTGGTTTTTTTTTCTACTTTATTATGATTTACTGTTGAACTCAACAGTTCCCTCAACTTTCAGGACTACTTGGTAACCCAATAGTAATCAAACTTTGAAAAGTGCGCTTATCATCGAACAAGTGTTTATTCCCGTCTCCCCCAGCGCTCTATCTGTTTTTTTAAGTTGTTCTTCCAAAGAATCTCCCAGGCGAATGTAGCTTTCTTCTTCTGAGATGAATGTCCTAGGAAAAGGTATCTTTCTTCTTCTGAGAAGACATTCACGCTCTTTTTATGAAACTTAAAATGATATTCTCACGTGGAAAGAGAAGTTCGTTCTTTTCACTGTTCCTTGTAGAAGTCGGAGAGAATTGCCATTAAAATTTTTTATTTCCCTGAAAAATTGTTTGCCGCCCCGGTGGCCTAAGCAATGGATTCTGATAATTCGTCCGAGATGGGTCCGGGTTTGTATCCCGGTGAAGCATGGACGTTGTGTTTGTCATAGGCCCTGGATCCCGCCCTTCCCTGGAACCAGTGGCCCAAGATTAGGGACGGGAGACTGCTTATAGCACACTGAGTTGCTCACGGTGGTCGTTAAACCTTCGAAAATAAAAAAAATAAATTGGGTAGTCAAATTTTGTTCCGTAAGTTTCTAACTAATGTTGTTTGTAATTTGCTAGACTTTCAACTTTAATCTATTTGATTAAAGTAGAAAGTCTAGCAATTACTGACCATCTAGATTTTCTTTTTATGGTGCAGAGAGCCCTGGTCGAGTGCGTTATTGAGCCTGTTTTATTTGCTAGGTAGTTTTTGTAATTTCTTAGCAGGAGTTTTGTATAATACTTTATGGGAAAAGGATCAGAGATATTTTTCTCTATTTTTTATTATAAATCCGTTACATTTCCTCACATTACATTACGTTAGATGGGCCTCATTGGCGATTGCAGGTCTCTTAAACCTTGGCAGATAGATATGTTTGTTTTGCTTCTTATTCCAATATAGCGGATAGTTTACTTTTCCATACCTTATTACAGCTGAGTTCGGTTTCAATGTTTGGAGCCCTAGCCCACCATAGCTCGAACTTTCTATTGTAAGATAGAGCCCGGGCCCGAAAACTGGCTAACCTGTTCAACCATTAATAAAAAACATCTCCTTTTTCACAAGTCCACTCTCTCCTCCTCCTGCAATTAACCAATGTATTTCTCAAATGGGGAATAGGAACGGGACCTCTATCCATTTTTACAGTGCAACTGTACGTTTTTCTGTTATCTTTCGTTTCCACCTGAAGTGCTTCGGGCGGCCTGACATCCACAATGATCGGGCGGTGCTGCAATTGTATGTTGCTCAAATAATGCTAATATTATTACGTCAAAATGAGCGGCATTATGTACGTTGCTAAATAGAATTAACAGGGAGTTACTGAGTGGAGATAGATGGTAAATTCTCGTCGGCATGTTAACAACTATGCAATATCTATAGTTCTTCAAAAGCTTTTTCTTCTCGGCAGAAACACACTAATGCACAAGCCCGGAATAAATTGCCATCTCGAATGCCTGCTTCTCAACCAGAACCAGTTGATAAAGAATTTCCTTTATCAACTATAAAGTGCCTCATTTGCTAAATCATATAAAATCACATTTATATATAAAAACATTTCTCTCGCCCTCCCTCTCTCGAAGAGCCCGAACACGAAACGCAGTAAATGTTCTGCACCCCGATTCGGACCTGAGCTCTTCTTCGAGCTCACCTTATCTCAGCTGTGTATCTTATGCGACAATATTTCTGTTATTTCAATCAAAACCCTTTTGGATCAGACTGCAGGCCGCGGGTGGCGTCGTGGTCAATGTTCGTTACTGCCACTAAGGAACCTCAGGTTCGAGCGCTCGAACCACTAAATATCTGCCATGCGTCGGATAGGCACGTTAAACATCGGGGCCTGGCCCCCGGGTAATAAATAAAGGCGTCTTCCTCCCCCTTTCTACATTACTTCCGTGTCACTTTCCTATTGAGCACTGTAGCCCAAATCTTCTAGCTTCCTATTTCTAAGAACTGTTTAAAACCTGGGGTCAGATACTCCATTCCTAAAATCATCAACATATGACCTGATTTGACTCTCTCCGGGCAAGTGTTGATTTGGTGGCACTCTGAGGAGCAACATTATATTAGGCACATCAAGTGGAAGTCATCGTTCTTTCCACGTTTATAAATAAGTCACGGAAAGATTCTCATCACCTGCCACCGGGAATCGAACCCAGGGTCTTCCAGTTACGCACCGGACATGCTACCACAGCGGCCTCGAATTCTCTAGACTCACACACACCTAACTGCCAAACCACTTGGCAGATGGTAAGTAACTTTACAAAAAACTATGACGCCAATGAATAATTATTACAAACAATTGTTGTGCAATAGTGCAGATATTTTATAAAAAGGGAATGAACTATTGCTGAGTGAAAAACAGAAGCCATCGATCTTACTACGTTTGTAAGTGAGGCACGGCTGCCAACGATAATTTTTCCGTGACTCACTTATAAACGTGGAAAGATCGACAGCTTCTCTTAACTGTTCTTAATCAACGTCAATCGTGTTTATTAATAATTTTAGGTACGTGGCCATAATGTTTTCTTGTTCAGTGTAAGACAGCCATCACTGTGGATTAATTACACAGCAAACAATGCCATAAATCGCAAATCATGGTAGTAATAAGTTCAGCTATTATTATGCTTAAAACATTTTTCATTTAAAACATCGCGAGATATTTATGGCTTATCCAGGACCCTACTTGAAATTCATGAGTGAGTGAAGCAAACATATATGCATAAAATTGTACCGCAATAGCCCCGCCTTATGAAGGATTTTGTGCTTAATGAAACTTTGGCCAATGGGAAGGTATGCGGATTTGCAAACACACTACTGAAAGTTACTCGGGGAAATTTCCTCCAAAAGTTTAAAGGTTAGGAAGACAACTGTGCATTAATTCATCTTCTATATTTAGTGGAACATTCAGCTATCAAATCAGATATTTTGTTGAAAGACACTTTTCAGAAACAAAAACAGGAATGTCCAAGAATTTTCATTTTTGCATATAAAATCTAAAACCTACCAAAAAACTATTATATCCTGCATAAAAAAAATGGAATAATTTCATAGTATAATTGCTCAGAAATTGGGCAACAGAAGACTCCAGGTGGAATGGTTGAAGCATTGGATTAACAGATTTAGTTTCCTGTGGTAAGATTCACCGTAATGATGAGATTTAAATATCAAAACAGAGCAATCCTTTTCAGAACCAATTCAAGCTTTTTTAAAAAGGGTAACCGGAATCAGTATATTGTACCTCAGCACCCTCTTCGTAAGTCGCTCTTTTTAGTGAAATGAATAATCTTCTGTGCAACGTGAGAGAGAAATTCTTTTTAACCTGCATGGTCGCTTCGAAACAGTAGCCTGTCCCACCTTTTTACCCCTGATTCCAGTGAAGGAATAGAGCTCGTGTTGTAAAACAGACATAACATCCATGTTGCCCCGGGAATCCAACCTAGACCTATCTCGAACAAAAAGTTAGAAGTTCTCGTACTTTTAGCACAGTAAAATGATGAAAGGTAGTTGCGTTTCTTCAAATTGTAATACAATATTGTTGTGCAATAGTGCAGATATTTTATAAAAAGGGAATGAACTATTGCTGAGTGAACCTGTGATACAGGAAGCCGAAAGGTCTGATTTCAGCAATTGTTGAATGCTGTAAAATCCAAAAGAAATAATTAAAAATCATCAAATCGGTATTTCCAAAAACGGGCTTACAGACAACATGCCTCTTCCCCAGCCCCGATCTTCAGTTCCGCAAATTTCAAATTTTTTATGGGTAGTATTCTCTTCAGAAGGGGACTGACATACTGATACGGTAATTTTATTGTATGAAAGCACACATATACTGAAATATGTCCGAGATATCAACATCTGACAGTCCAAAATTTTATTCTGAAAAGATAAAAAATATCTCGGATGATTCTGTTGCTTCAAAAAGCAGGGTTTGCTGTTCTTTTGCCTTTAAACAATTCACATTTTATTGGTGCTTTCATTTCTAGAATTAGATTACGTTCGTTTATATTTCATAACTTCCGTGACTTTGCAAAAATTGGCGTTTCTATTGGTGTGAGCGGTGGTGGTTACTTAACCAATACGGTTCAATACCACATGCTGTAGAAGATTATTATGATTCCATAATTGACTCAAATTTGGACTTACAATTCTTCTACGTTTCCATACTAGCTAACTGGAAGCATATGAATATCATTTACACATCATAAAGGTAATAATGGCTCTTTTCTTACTTACTGCTCAGCGTACATCATTGTGTTTGAGTTAGTCTTTGCTTCTAATTCAAGAACACTAAAATTTCATTTTTGTAAAACAAACCACGGCGATTTTAAACATTGTCAAAAATTTTTCATCAATCCCTTATTTTCTAAAACATCGGTTTCCGTCTTTACAAAAAAATTATTGTGTCATTATAACCGGGCAAATGTTATCAAACTCAGCAATAGGTCGTACGCCGTAGCTTTATTTGTTCGTTAGGATAGTCTAAATTTTAACATTTCTTTGCAGTAAGATGCAATTTGCAAATCTCCAGAAATACCTACAGAATCTGGAAAGGGGAATAACCAACAGGTCTTTCATTTTATCAATAACTAGCACGCAGGAATGAAAGGTTTTCGAATTGTTGAGTGAAAAAAATATTAGTCCTTAGTTTACCGATTCAACTACGCGTTCCCAACATTTGTACTCTTATTCAATAAACTGGTATGAACACATATTCGAAACTTATTCCAAAGTTCATCGATATAAAGGTAGGAAACGCCGGAGCTTTACATTTAGAAAAAAATATCGAAATGGATCATTGTTATGTCATTACAACAATTCCAGAAATTTAGTTTTTCGGAAGAAATGATATTCGTCTACTTTTCGCAGCTGCCCTACTGAAGATCTGACTAGATTTTATAATTTTATATCAACCCATTTACTTCTAATCATCCGAATTGTAAGACTAAAAGCAGAAAGTTAAATGCTATTTTTTAAGATAATTAAATTATATCAACACTGTGTAACGCATTTCCTTAGTTAAATTTTTTTTTGAAACAAAAAGTCAGTTTCTATTAAACTTCTTACACAAAAATGGATATAAACAATGTTTAACTTTGCTGTTCCACTTTAAAAACAGCAAGACAGAAATTCCTCAAAAGTAATTTTTTTACACTAAATTTATAAAGCCTATTAAACAAGTATTAAAATACAAATCTAACGTAAAATTAAACTATGAAAGAAACACTTAATAGTTGTTCTGGTGTCACTGCTGAATGGAAATACTCCTGGAATTAGCAGTGTCTATCTATAGACAAAATTCAAAATTATCTCTTGCACTAATCACTGAACGAACTGATCACAAAGAAAGCCGAAACAGAATGACACTGAGAAAATGGCGAGATACGTTCTCCGGAATTAGATTAGGGTGCGGTAAAGAAGGGATTAACGCCCTGCCATTCTGATCCCCTTAAAGTCAAATAATCCGCAAAGCCATTCAGATCCCCTTAAGTCAAATAATCCGCTTTAATGATCCACTGTTAATAATCCACTGTGCTTTACATAGTTGGCACGTGGTTTACTATGAAAATATTATCAATGTAACCAAAGTGTCTCCCATCCAGAAATAATCAAATTGTTTTGAATGAAAGTTTCGCGTGTTGGGTTAAATGCAGGAAATCATTTAACCAACAGAAAGAAATTAGGCTCCTGCTAAGATCCGTAAATTTTTTAAAAAATATTCTCCTTTTATTCCCACCAAAGGAAAAAAAATGGGCAAATAACTCGTCAAACGTTATTACCAGATATAAAGACGCACATTTTCCGGAAACATTCCTGAAGTTTTAATTTATTTATACCATCACGTCTAAAAAATTGCGAAAAAAATATACATTGAAACTTATAACAAAAAATGGGATCGAAATATTGTTTTTCTCACTGGCTGTTGTTCGAAAGACCACGATGATAAGGCGACAGAGTGCACGTACTTTAAAGAAATTTTAAAATAGAATGCTTTAAAATATATTTTCAATAATTCACAGATTAGTTAGTTTAACTCCAAAACGGGAAACGAGTAGGGGAAACCAATATTCAATGTGAGGAAACCACGATCTTTATTTTTGTTTAGGTGGAATTAGGGGACAGAAGGCTGTTGTAGTGTCGCAAAACAAAGTGATGAAAATGATCGTCAATTTTAGTGGCTTTATAGGCAAATTTAAAATTATAATAATTCGAAAATAAATAACGCAACATTTGTCTGTTTGTCTTGTCTTATCAGCCAGGAGATTCTCCTTTCTCTATCCCTCTCTATGTGTTGTGAGAAAGCTTCGTCAAAGTATGACAAATGCCGATATTTCAGAGGGGTAATTTAAAATCGGTTTATCTCAAAAAACATTGTAAGTCACATTTCATTACAGAATAAAGTACAATAACTGTTAATCATTTAGCATCATCAAAAGTATTTCGGAAAAAACAGAAACAAAGCAGGAGTGTAAAGTTGATTCATTTGAGCCCCCGTAGCAATATGGCGGCGACGGGCGTCGTATTTCGCACATTTTACTTTAGTTCTGCAGAGAAAAACGACCTTCTCAGAACCCAATCAAATCTTCTCTTATGGACTCCCGGTCATGGATGTCAGTTTTTCGTCTTCAACGGAATTCATCTTTTAAAACTCTCCGAATATGGAAATGAGACGGAGTGAAGATTTTTCTCATAATGTTTATTTCTTCTCGCTATCTTTCCTTTCCTAGTATTGCTAGGTATATTTAATTCCACTGTGTTTTCATGTGAAAAAGGAAGCAATGATTTCCGAAAACGGAAATTAGACACATCTCCGTAATCTTAAATTCTATCGTATTCGAAAATTCTGTAGTAACCTTAAATTCAGAAATTCTATCGTATTCAAAAATTCTATGGTAACCTTAAGTTCAGAAATTCTATCGTAATCTTAAATTCATCATAAAATCTTCATTCATTCGTAATATTAAATTCCTCTTTAAATCTTAAATTCTATCACAATTTTAAAATCATGTGTGTAGTTGCTGAGTATAATTTTATTACATAAGTGTTTGTATTTAAGATTGAAAATGGAGGGAAATTTTTCGAAAGGAAAGTCGATCTGAGGGAAAATTGCTCCCATAACCATACAACGGAGGCGCAGTGGTCTAAGCGATGGCTTCTGATCATTTGTCCGAGATAGGTCCGGGTTCGGATCCAGTTGGGCATGGATGTTGTGTTTGTCTTACGGCACTGGCTTTCTCGCTAACCTGGAATCAGTGGCCCTATATTAGGTACGGGCGACTGCTTATAGCCCACTGAGGTGCTCACGGTGGTCGTTAGACTTCAAATAAAAAAGAATCGGCAAAGGGAACCGACGCCCGCTTAGATTTCTTCGTAATTTTTTTTGTCCGCGGTGTTTTGCATGCCCTCTATTATTGTTTAATCATCATTTGATTCCATAAATGTTTATATTAAAGTTCGAAAATGTAGAAAAAATTTCCGAAAACGAAAGTAGCACAGAGTGAGGATTTCTCCTGTAATCGTAATTCTTTTTTCTAGCGAGGTTATCTTTGTCCTGTGTTGACGTTAATTATAATTTCATTCTCTTAATATTTGCGCTTCAGCTTGAAAGCAAAGGTGGAATACTGAGTAGAGATGGCCCAGTGTTTTTGATTGTACTTATTATTGCGTTTTCTGTTCTGTCTATGTTAGTTTTTTTTCTTTTGTTCTTTTTTTACATAGAAAAAATATCCTTTTCCATAGTTTGTTCAGTCCTTCATATGGAGGGCCTTGAAGGTAATCGTCAAACGCTGACCATGTCTTGCGAAATTTCTTGACAAGGTTTGATATTGTGTGCCTGTCCGGTCCGATTTTGACACCAAACTTTACCTGGAACGCTCTTCTGATCTTTTCGAAGCTTTCTGATGATTGAATGTACTCTTCGATAATGAATATCAGCTGCTTCATAGTGCAGACCGCCATTTTTCATATTCTGCAAAATAAAAATAAAACACATGAGACACAAGTGGCATGATAACTGTGTTGTGTCCGCTAAATTTCTTCAGATTATACTAACTAGTTGCAGAGCAGATTAGATTTAAACTTGGTAGGTATATTTTGGGTCACCCTGTAAATATGTTTTTTTCTCTCTCTCTTTCTCACTCTTCATTTTCTGCCTGTGTACATTTTTATTGTTTTCTGCATCGACTAGTTATCTTGACCAGTTGTCACCCTCAGGTTGTTTTGTTCAACAAGATATCTGTCGCGGATTGGTCAAAAACTTCTGCTACGGTGATATCGTTGGCGGTCATAATGACGACGGTCAAAAGTCAAACTGTTGACACCATAATGTCGACAGTTAAATGTGTACAGTTCAAAATGCGACTCGGTCATAATGACTACAGGGTTCAGAAAATATCGGTATGGTACTCTACCTTAGATGGTAAACCATTTTTGGAAGGCGTCAAGACCCGCGGTCAAGGGGATCCATACACAATTTTCGTAAAATCCACAGTTTTAATTTAGAACAACAAAATTTAGGAAACTATCTGATGGTACTCTAACTTAGAATGTGGTCGGTTTTTGGAAGGATCCGGGGTCAAGGGGCCCCAATCTAAATGTTCGTAAAAATCTACATGCTTCGATTTAGGAACACCAAATTTGGTATACTATCTCACGGAACTCTAACTTACGCCGCATGCGGTTTTGGAAACTGGTCGGGACCCCGGTTGAAGGGGTCACTATACAAAAGTTTCGTAAAATCTACATGTTCAATTTAGAACCACCAAATTTGGTATACTATCTCATGGTTCTCTAACGTAGACCGTAGACGGTTATTGTAAGGGATCGAGGCCCGGGGTCAAGGGGCCCCCATACACATTTTTGGTAAACTGTACAGTTTTCAATTTAGAATCACCAAATTTGGTGTACTATCTCATTGTACTCTAACTTATTTCAAAATGTTTGTAAAAAGTTCCATTTTTTACTCTTAAGAAGTGCAATATCCGGTTAACGGTGTATTAAAAGGATAAATATCTGACCTACGGTCTAATAAAATTCCAACAAGAATGAAGAATGTTATATTATACAAGAGTTTTGCAGGATTTACAAGACTATGCATCAGACTATGATATTCAACTTGCACCACTATATGCATATAAAAACAAATTTTAAAATAGCTGCTAAAAAGGAATTTAGAAGCATGTAGCGTGTAAAAGGTCTTGTCTTAACCTTTACGCTAACTTAAAATATCAACATACTAATAAATTAGTTCCTAAATGAAAGAAACTTTAACGGCCAGACGAAACATGTACACAGAAGTCAACTTACGGAAAATGTCCTTTATGCACAATGGAATGCACTACACTCTCCAGACATTTATCTCACCACTCTTTTCAATAATCATCAATTCATAATACAACGTTCTCATACAACTCTCTCGACGGTACAACGCTCGTAATAATCGCTCCCAATAATCTCTCTCAATACTCGCTCTCAATAACCGCTCTCTTGTAATAGATTAGTCGTCTCGTTTTATCTCTTGCTCTTATCTTATAACAGGCATACTGTTATAAGATAAGAGCACATGCATTCAACCTCAATTGTGTTGCCAAACGTATTCGTTTGAGAGAAAAGATATTTCGTTAAGCGTGAAGAATACTGAGAATAAACTCAAGATTTGCATAGGGAAAGAAACTAAAAAAGGAAAGTTAATCTAGAATATACGTCACAAGCAGAACACGCAAATGTTGTTGGTTTCATCTCGAAAAAAATATCAAGTCATAGCCTCGGAATATGGAGAAAACAGACAGTTTGCTCTCGAAGTCAGACATCTGCAAGCACTCGCATTTCCTTCATCTGAGAAAATTCCAGCTGCTTTAGAAGAAGTGAAATCAATTTTACTAGAATATGCAGATTCTATAGTTCAGTGGTTTGAGGAAAATTACGTTCTTGGAAGATTGCGTGGAGGCAGAAGGAACAATTCGAGTGAAGCCCTCAGCTTTTCCCGCCTACAATTTGGTCAGTAAGTGAAAACAAATTACTTGGCTTTCCCATAACACAAAACAAACTTGAAGGATGGCACTGACGCTGGAATACATTTCTTGGAGAAAAAAAACACTTGGAACTGGATAAAATAATCAGTGAAACTGCGAAAGAGCAGAGAACAACTATGGCTAAAATTGAAACAGGGATAGCGCAGATTCCATCAAATCCATCCAGAAGGAAACGCTAGCAAGAGAAAAAGGAATTCAAACCTCTTTGGCGCACAGAAACAACTTTAACGTGCTAGACTTTTTAAATGATTTGCTTAGAATTCTACCCTTTACATAAAAGGGCTGGTATTTCACGCTAATTGAATTATACCTTTTACTAACTTGTATTTGAATTTTTCAAGAATGTAATTCTGCGGAAGATGCAAGAATGTAAAACAAAACACAAAATTAAAAAAGGCAAAATTTCCAAAATAGCATGTCTGAAACATAAAATGTCAAAATGTAATCCGAAATGTAAAACAAATAAAAATTCAAAATGTAATCCGAAATGTAAAACAAATAAAAATTCAAAATGTAATTCAAAATGTAAAACAAATAAAAATTCAAATTGCAATCACAAAGTCACAAGCATAACAAAAAATGTGAAACGGTATGTCACTTGTACAACACAAAATAAAACAAATGCCAAAACATAAAATAATGCAAACACTATGTAAAATGTACAAAATAAAATAAATGCCAAAACAAAGAAATGTACAAAATAAAATAAATGCCAAAACAAAAATATGTACAAGCTATGTAGAAAGTAAAATACAAAATAAAATAAATGCCATATTTTGATCAACACTGGCTTTCTGTGTACATTGGTCATTTGGCATAGTGTAAAACCATGTTTGATGTGTACTTGTTCATGATGAGTTACTTGATCAACAAAGGTTTTCTGTGTACAGTGGTCTTTTAGCATTCTGTAAAACCAGATTTGATATGTATTTGTTGATGTGAAACATCTGTATCCTGTCTATGTCTGCCTGTTTGTTATGTCTCTGTACCACCAATTCTAATAAATCATTAAAAAAACCTCCAAGAAAAAAAATCACCTTTACCTGTGGGGTGCTTGAAGGTCGAACCCCGGACACCACCATCAAAACAACAGCATCAGTACTCGTAAAAGCGTACATGGCTTCGTACAGCTGAACACAGTCAACTACACTGGCGTGCAAATATTAAGGACGAGACGGTTTTTCGAATGTGGTCGTGCAGAAGTGCTCCACATCGACTTAAATCATATCATAAGATCCCCAAGATGTAAGAATATGGGACAACTGAGTAAAACTGTCCAAACAAGGAATCCAAAGGATACAACGGCACTTTATTGAAAAGGTAGCTTCGAGCACAACTGGACAGAAGACAGAAACGTCCATGTGACAGGCGGCTGCCAAGAAAAATCCAGTCTTTAGTAGGGAATATGATCACCCCTGACTGCGTTGCAGGATTTACAACGTCTCTTCATGCTGAGGACGAGGTTGTCAAGGAGCTGTTGAGGCATCGCGGCCCATTCCTCTTGTGGCGCCAATCGCAGCTGTGGAATCGTTGCTGGCGGCTGGTGACGTGCTGCCAAGCGTCTCCCGAGAAGGTCCCACACGCGTTCGATTGGATTTAGGTCCTGGACCTTGCTGGCCAATCCATGCGTTGAATATCTTCACTCTCCAACAACTCTGCGACAGCCACTGTACAATGAGGTGTAGCGTTCTCGTCCATGAAGAGGAACTCAGGTCCTACAGCACCTCTAAACAGACGCCCGTGAGACAGGAGAACCTTGGTAGAACAGCGGACACCAGTGACTGAACCTCCTGGGAAGATGTCTACCAAGCATGATACCGCGCCAAACGAGAACTCCGCCACCTCCAAACCGGTACCTTTCGATGATGTTGGAGGTGTGATTGAGTGTTCCCTGCTCTCTCCATATGTGTATAGTCCAGAATCGCACGTCAGACTAAATAGGCTCTTATCCTTAAAGAGAACTCGACCCCATTGCTGATGTGTCCAGTTCTTATGTTCCTGGCACCAGAGAAACCGACGTCTCCGATGAGCAGGCGTTAATGGCACAAACCGTACTGGTTGTCGTGCAAATAGACCACTTTTGTGCAGCCTCCTGGCCACGGTAAAACGCCATAACGGACGTCCAGTTGTCTGTTGCATGTGCATTGCGATTTCTCCGGCTGTCTTCCGTCTGTCTCTTCTCGCCTGTAGGACAATATACCGGTCATCCGCTGCCGTGGTTGCTCGTGACCGACCACTGCTAAACTCTCGGACAGCTGTTCCTGTCGTTTGAAATGCTCTCCAAGCTCGTGAAACGATGCTATGAGCGATCCCGAACTCCTCGGCCACACTAGTCACACTTCGACCTTCCAACTTTCCAATGATGCGACCTCGGGTAAAGTCATCCAGATATCGTCTACTGGATTGCCTGTTGGCCATATCACACGGTGGCAGCAACTTGACGTCGTTCAAACCGATGTACACCGTGCAATATATTTCACCGAATTGCTGAGCGTACACCGCCCGTGTTTTTTATATCCTTCCGACATCCCCTCCCACCCCTACGTCATGTTGCATATATGCGCCTGCCTTACAGTACCGGACCCTAGTCTATCTCCTGAGTGGTTTTTCGGTCCGTTTTGCCTGCTCGTTCCGCCGTTATGCTAATTTTTCCTGTTCGTCTTTAATTTTTGCACACTAGTATACAATGTTAGCACACGAGTGCATGAAGCAAGATGGGGTTCGACACCTTTCTCCATAGTTCACATTGTGTGCATTAAGTGGTCGTGCCTGATGAAAGTGAAAACCGACCAAAGCGTGCTCTTCTACCGTGCAATAATTTTATATGTGGATATACCTTACACGAAGTGCTGTATCTGTGTAAATACCTTATATTCTTTCGCATGGCAATGTTTACGGTTAAATTAGTTTCAGTCAGGCAACAAACTCCGGCATTAGCTAAGAACTATAGAATGCCTAACACCAATGAGCCTTTGCATTATCACCACCCACCGCCAAGAGAAATGAGCGCGCCTATAGACCGAATGGTGACGTAGGTGAAGTTCACAGAGCAGTATATATACAACACGAGTACCGGCTTTTGGTTAGTAGAGTGTTCGAAGTCAGAATGGGACAAGCTGTCCATTTATGGGAGTTTGATAAAGGGCAAATTGTGATAGCACGACGCCTCGGAACTACGATCTGGGATGCGCCGCGGCTTGTGGATTGCTCACGGGCCGCTATAGTGAGCACGTATCAAAAGTGGTGCACATATGACCAAACGACGAAGCGTCGTTCAATCGTGTGTCGTCTGTAGCTCATTGATGCCGAAGGGGAGCTGAGACCTTCGTGCATTGTTCACAGCGACCACAGGGCCACAGTGCAACAAATCATCTGCAGCCAGAACAGTGGTGATCAGGGCCATGTGTCACAGTACTCAGTTCATATCAGCCTTCTGCGCATGGGCCTGCGTAGCTGAAGACCCAGCCGGGTTCCCAGGCTCACTGCACGTCATCGCCCACAGCGCAGGAAATGGGCCCAAGATCATCGAGATTAGGCCGTGGATGACTGGATGAAAGGGACCTGGTCGAACGAATCAAGATCCATGGTGCATCAGGTAGACGATCGAGCACGGATACGCCGATTACCAACGCAGGCTATGGCACCTGGATGCACTCTTGGGCAGAAACAGACCGGCGGCGGCGGTGTTATGCTGTGGGTAATGTTTACTTGGGACACTTTAGGCCCCATTATCGCAATAGCAGAATCCCTGAAAGCTGTTAGGCATCTGAACATCTTTGCGGACAAATTTCCCCATTCATGGCAACTGTGTTCCCTGCAGGTGATGGTCATTACCAACAGGATAATGCGCCATGCAACACTGCCTGAATCGACAAGGAATGGTTCGAGGAACACGCTGTGACTTTCTCTTAATGCCTTGGCCTCCAAATTCACCTGACATGAACCGAATCGAACATGTGTGGTTAGACGTGGAAAAGCGGGTTCACGCTAAATCACCAACACCCGAAATGTACGGGAACTGGAGGACCTGCTGCTGACATTATGGTACCAGGTAACCCAGGATACCTATCGCCACCTCATCGAATTGATGCCTCACCGAGTGGCCGCTGTTTTACGGGCTAAATGGGATCCTACAGCTTATTAGGCAGGTGGTCATAATGTAATGACTCATCGGCATATATGACAGTGAAATATCGTTCGGTCTGCAATGCTGCGGTCAACATTAGATCTAACCAAAAGGGGGAGATTATTTGATGCCTCTCCTGCCTTTGAACTTTTAATTAGACGCCTTCAGCATTTCATTATCTGTTTTATGTTAAGTAATTTAATGTCCGTTGTCTCGTGCCAGTCCTGAAGTTGAATGAATCATTTTCTAAGTGTCAGCGGAATTTCGTGATTTCGATTGGGTAAAATTCTAGGCTAAAATTCTCTTGCTAATAATTATTTCGGCAATAAAGAATTCACGAGTAATTATTTCTAAATTCTAATGTTTACCTCCGGGTCGTCAGCCAATGTTTGACAACGTACCATCTAAATTCGTAAAGTGATATTTATTCAATAGTGTGGCGCCCCTGGGTCGTAACAGTATGATTAGGTAGAAAAGTTCAACAAATATGAAAGTTTTTTTTGTTTATTCGCAAATGAAATCAAAATACAGAGATTGGACAGAATAATGTGAACACCACGCTCAGAGACGTGACTTTTAATGAAGATGCGTAGGTCGCAATACAAAAAGGTATCCGCCACATTTTTTGTTGTAATAGCTTTGTTTATAAACTCAAGGTCCTGTTTAAGTGCATTTAAAGTGTCTTGTGGTAACCTTTAAGAGTGACATAACGAAATGAGGGACCTAACGGATTTCGAAAGAGGGCTGATTGTTGGTGCCAGAGTAATAGCAGTAGCCATGATAGTGGGGGTATCGAGAGCTACTGTGTCTACCGCCATGACAGCATACCATGTTCGTGGCAAAACCTTGTGTACGAAACACAAGAGCGGCCGGAAAAGACCCTCACTGATAGAGACAGGAGAGCATTAAAGAGGATTGCTACCAACAATAAGAAGACCACGGCGCCGAAAATTAGTGGGGAGCTCAATCTGCATCTTCAGACCCTTCAACGAAAACCGTGAGCAGGGAACTACAAACCTATCAGCCTCCTATCAGTGGTTTATAAAATCTTCCCTAAAGTTCTTTCACACCGCTTGAAGGTAACACTGGACATGGCTCAACCGAGAGAACAAGCTGGATTCAGGTGTGGCTACAGCACAATAGATCATATCCACGTACTGAGAGAACTAATTAAAACAGCGAGGGAATATGAACTTCCATTGTGCATGGCTTTTATCGATTATGAAAAAGCCTTTCATTCGGTGAAACCATCAGCCGTTACGATGGCTCTGAAATCCTGCGGTATTGAAGATGCATACATTAATATTATTAATAACATCTATGAAAAGGCAAGTGCAAAGATTCAGCTGTTTGAAAATACAACACACATAACAATTGGAAAGGGAGTGAGACAAGGTGACACCATATCTCCGAAGCTCTTTAATGCCACATTGGAAAATGTCTTTCAATCACTGAACTGGGAAAACAATGGGATAAAGATTAATGGAAATTATCTAACCCACCTTCGTTTTGCTGATGACGTAGTCATTTTTGCAACTACCCCATCAGAGTTGCAGAGTATGATCCAGGAACTTGCTGACAAGAGTAAAGAAGTGGGGTTAAAAATGAACTTTCAGAAGACAAAAGTGATGTTCAATGCTTCAACAAGAAATAAAGATTTATCGACTGCTGGAGAAAGGCTGGAGATAACAGACACGTACATTTATCTTGGACAGCAGATATCAAGTGAGGGTCACATTGATGAAGAAATTAAACGGCGTACAAAACTTGCCTGGAGAGCTCTTGGAAGAAACAGCATAATTTTCAAGAGCAATATGCCATTATGTCTTAAAAGAAAAGTGTTTGATCAGTGCATCCTTCCAGTGCTTACGTATGGTGCAGAGACGTGGACCTTAGCTAAAAGAGACATACAAAGGCTGCAGACAACTCAAAGCAGCATGGAGAGGTGAATGCTTGGTGTAACCAGGAGAGATAAGAAGAGGAACACGTGGATCCGAAAAATGACAAGAGTGGAAGACATCATGATCAGAGTTAAATCTCTGAAATGGCAATCAGCTGGACATACTGACAGAAGGACAGACCATCGATGGACAGCCGAAATTTTAGATTGGATTCCAAGGGACAGGAAAAGACCCAGAAGAAGACCACATTGGAGATGGGTGGATGAAATTCGAAAGTATGCAGGAGTGACATGGAGGAGACTGACACAAGACAGACCGTTGTGGAGGAAACTTGGGGAGACCTTCGTCCAGCAGTGGATTGATAATGGTTGACAATGATTATGATGATGAAATAGGAGAATTTGCGCAGGATTGCCCATTGATCATTCTCAAAGGGAATACGTGGATCTGTCGCGCCAATTTTCCAGTCATCTAGAAGAAGAGGCCAGTTCCTCCCAAACTCAGGAAAATCAGCGACAGAACACTACTGCTGTGAAATTTTTAAACATAAAGTACAGAATTCCAAAACTTGCCAATCATAACAAATTTCAAGAGCATATTTACACGGGCGTAAAAAATAAATGTTGAAAAGACAGTTCATGCAATTTTGGTTTCTTTTAGAAAAAATAATCACTTTTTTTTTGTTGCGCCTTTTCCGAACTTCGCTTTTTCGTCGCTATGTCCCTCATTCTTTTCAATAAGAGATGTTGAGTTAAACAGCACTCAGTTTGTTGTTCAAACCAGGCCATGGCAATCTCCAATGCAGTGAATGCTTCATCATAAGTAAGACCTAAGTTTTCGTCAGAATGGTTCATCATTTACATCACTTTCAGGAGCGATGTTTTCAGTAACAGAATTTAAAATTTCGTCTTCATTTAAATGTAATATCTCATGTCATCAATATCGTCTTCTATTCAGCGCTTTGCGTCACTTTCATCACATTGTTCAAACCCAGAAATTGGCTTGAATAAATCGAATATTTCATTCCTATCTTCTTCATCTCGGCTTAACTCATCTCATTTAATATTTTCTTCCATAGGCCATAACTTTTTCCAAGCATTTTTTAAAATTCTGCTGTGCAACTGATTGTCACGATTCTGCTGTCATATAGCTACAGTTCTTACGATGAAGTTTTTAGAAAACTCAACAACACTACATTCATCCTTCTTCTGTCCCAAAAGTACACTGCGCAAAACTTGCTTTTTATACATTTGTTTAATTTTTTTGGTAACACCTTGATCCATAGGTTGTTAAAGTGCTGTGACATTTGGTGGAAGAAATAAGACCTCATTATTTGTGTTTAACTGTTCAGTTGAGGGATGCGATTATGCGTTGTCTAGAATGAGTAAAACCTTGTTTTGTTGCATTCTCGTTCAAATTTTTTAATATTGGGCACCACATCATGGGTAAACCAATCAATAAAAATTTCTGAGTTCATCCACGCACTTTTTTGAGCTCTGCAACTTACAGGGAGATAGGTTGTATTTTTTGAAACATCGAGGTTTCTTACCATTTCTTATGATTAGTGGGCAACCCATCAGTGCCGTTAGCATTAGCATAAACGAGAGCTGCAATTCATTCCGTGCTACGTTTAAATCCAGGAGCTAAATTTTTCCGATGAGACGCAAGGCACTTTCCGTGCAGTGACTTCTAATTTAATCCACTTTTCTCAGTATTGCAAATGCCTTCTGTAGAATATTCCCCTTTTGCTACAAGTTTCGTGAACTTTGCTTTGAAAGCTTCTGTAGCAGAAAAATCAGAAGATAAAATTTCTCATTAAATATGAAGTTCGCTAATGCCATGCCGTTATTAAAAGTTCTTAAGGCACACTGTACTGGCTTTGAAATCGGAAGAACCTCCCAAATCTCTGTTGAAATCCAACGCTTTTTTACGTAGCATAGGCCCCGATATTTGTTCCCCTAAGCTTCGTCGTTGGGTGAACCATAAAAAAACGGCATCTTCCAATGGAGTGCCGTTCGCCATCCTCATAGCTTTTCTTCTTTTAGAGCCCTCTCTGAATCGAATGTTGATGCAAATTTGATAATGCTTTCCTTGTCCCTCTTAACGTCACTTATGGTAGCCATACCGACATCATAAATTTTAGTTAATTAAATCCAACTGCAATCATAAATTTTAGCTAACTGCAATATTTTTTTCACCTAACTGCATAAATTTTATCCAACTTTCTCCTTTTGACAGCATATTTCAAATTTCAATTTTTGGTTCGATTGTAAAAAAATTGTTTTCCTTTTGCAGATGCCATACTGATCGACGTTCCATTTCGCTTCTTACGGCGATTTTGAAATGACTGGAATGCGGTACACTGTTGGTCAGCATTGACTCATAACAAGCTGGTTCCAATTGCCAAGGGGTGTGCTTTATGCTGAATGCAGGGGGAATTACTTTCCTCCCGGCTCACAGTGAAAAATAAGGCTGAAGGATGAAACAAAAGTGGCACTGCAGTGGAAATGGGTCGTCAAATCTTAGCCGCGCATTGAACAAAAGTGTGGAGAAGTTTCCGCCTTTAGTCCCTGAGCATCAGAAGATACTTTCACTTTCGACACGTCGCGCCAAAAATACTTGCACCCTCAAAATTAGGCGATTCCATTTTCATCAATTGCCAAGTTAAATAGAACGGGTTATACTTAAACTTTACGCCACCATAAATAAATAAAAATTAATAAAACATGGAGGGGAGTTTGTTCGGATTTCGGCGCTCTATTCTACTTGATTTATTCTGCTAGATGACAGGTTTTGAATCATGAAGACTCAAAACGTTTTCTTCGGAATAAATATTTAAGAGCAAGGACTCAGTTAACATTCCTGAAGGTACTTTAAGTTCTGGCCAAATTAGTAAAGTCTTTGATATCGACACAGAGCTCATGTGTAGTCAACGTACAACTCGGCAGAGAGATGGCAGCACATCAGCGCATTTTCCTGCATTGCCCAGATTTCAGGTATATTTGTGAAACTTATTTTCATCTAAAAGTAATCTTAAGATCATGTTTTTCGTACTTCGCTTTAAAACTTTTACAACCGGAGAGCTGTGCAACTTTTAACGTGGTTAGATTACGATTATTCTTGAATTTGTAATAAATAATCCCCTTTACGTGCTCTGTTGAAAATACGAGGGCAATTAGTAAGCAACAGCAAATTGAATATTTTGAGATACATAATTCAATTTGAGATACAAATGATAATTTATTTTTCTACATAATCACCCACCCTTTCAATACATTTCTCATACCATTGCTCTTTGGTCCTTGCTGTTGTGCCAACTTCTTTATTTAGTCCATTAGAAAAAAATGTTTTCGTTGTGCCTTCAGCCTGACATGCACCGGTTCTTTGACCTTCTCATCACTCGTAAATCTTCGTCCTTCGGGGGTCCAAGCACACGGTAAACAGAGGGAGCAAGTTTAGGGCTGTATCAGGGATGCTGTAAGATTTGAAATTTAAATTTCTGAATGGTGTCAAGAGTTGCAGCTTCCGTGTAAGTACGGCGGCTGAACTCTTCATCATGGATTCATCTTTCCTGAGAACCAACCTTGATGTGTTGATCTCCATCATCAGACATTTCTACCCTTGCAAGTAAGCAGTGTACTTGATTAATTACTTGTTGATAGGCAAGTTCCGATTCATGAGGAAATAACAATGTTCTGTCAGAATAAACATTTCCGAGTGCGGAAGCAACGTCATACCCAAACATCCTAAGGAAGGCGAGCCAAAATAGGAAAGAAAAGCGGTCGATACAGAGGTAACGTCCGTTTACAGTTCACAACAACCGAAAGATTGCAGGACGTCAAGACAAACTTATAACGGGAAGTTAGACACGGATTCAAGTACACTTTATAATGAAATTGTTGAACCCGCAGGCTCTATCTTGAACATAGCATTTTTTTGAACTGAGGCCGAAGCAACATTTGTTACTATTTAAGTAAAATAGTTGAATTTTCCAATTATGTAGTGAATTAAAATTTTTAAATGTAGCAGTGGCACGTAGAGGTATGTTCGTTTTTATTAAATCGCATTTTAGGTACTGCTTTCGGAGGTATTTGGAAATGAATCCACCCAAATTTTGATTGTTGAAATGAATACTGAAAAAGAGCAATTAGACATCAATAATTTCCGATGAATTTACCTAAAAATCTTTCCAATCGTAACATTACAGAGTTCTATGTTAATTTCAAAATGTTTCCATTCAGACTGTCCATACGAACAACAATAGCTGTTTTGCATATTACCATGTTTGGCATGTTTTAAATTCCAATTTTACCACGGTATGCCTGATTTAATAAGATTCATGGCAGAAATTGTCATACAAGGGAAAAAGCTTTTTGCAGGCATTTGAAAATACCAAATATAGGACTCCAATGTGAAAAAACAGATTGAGGTAAAAAATCAGTTTTTCAGGGACTTAAATTCGAGGTGACAGCCCTATGAAGAGCGGAAACAAACGACGCGGATTGAAGACTCATTCCGGCTGATAATAAAATGAGTCTCCTTATTCTCGGAAAAACAAGTGTCCTTCTAAAGCAGCATCCTTATTAAAAATGAAACAAGTTGCCCTCGGGAAAATACACTTCACGCCGAGCTTGACATCGTGAGGTCTTTAGCCTTTTCTGCATGATACCTACCGAGGATGGTTAATCAGATCATAGACTAGACGAGGTCTGATCTCGCATACCGTATCACCGGATGTCCCAGCCAAACACTACAAAAACTACAATACATCGGCTTATGCCAGTACGTATCAGGCTTCACGTATTTCTGGAAAAAATCTCTAATAAACTTGGTTTCGGCATTGGGATTACGGCCCCTAGGTCAATCGCGTCTTGTCTTGCATCCATAAAAAATGCCGCCGTGGACCTGGAAGGTGCGGGAGTACACACTATACCCCTTTTGTACCCAGACGGAACGAGCCGAAACTACGTGGACATGAATCCAGGCGCACCTGAGAGATGTCAAAAGAGGATTTCTCACTACGCCACTAGGGCGTGAAGTCGCCAACAACTCTGCAGCACCGTTTTGGGGTCATATAAAAAAATCGCACGATACACGACTGACAAATCCACCCTCCTCGAAGAGACTATAGCAATCCTATCCGGCCGTGGAATATGCAACGAGGAAAGATCAGTGGAATTCCCACATGTATGGCGCAAGCTCTTGAATATGACGCGCACGTTCTAAAACATCTGTAGCAAACGTTTGTATTTGAATACATAACTGGAAACCTGTTTTTGCTTTTGAATAATACTTCTTCCTGAAGAAGTCACCCATGGTGGGGAAAGCTAGCGTTTTGTCCTAGTTTTTGCAATATTACACCAATAAAAACGGATTTCAGCATTTTGTTAAGGTTTTAGTTGGCGAAAACACATCTGCTATCACCGTTATTTACACTTTTGTTAGGTCTCTACAGTCACCTATTGGTCAAAACTTTCATCAGCGTGGACATTTTTTCTCGTAGAGATCTCCCTAACTGGCAGGTCACATCTACCACGAGGGTCCAGGTCAGTGTAACTCTTTGCAGCGTTTGTTCAGATTTGAGTTCTTGACTTTAGTGATTTAAACTACGGAATTTTAATATTGAGATGAGTTGTATCATGAGTTGGATACATTATTATTCCTCAGTTTTAATCTTTAAGAGTAGTGGTATCATGAGATGTGTCGACCCCCTCACCCAGCTCAGGATACATTATATATCCTCCGTTGTGTGGACCCGGAAAAAGGCCGCCGACACAAGTGAAGATATAACGATGGATCCGACAATTTAATAGGTTTTTATTTCGCTATGTACTTGCTCAATATCGTCATCCAAATCCAATCCAACGTAAAATAATTTTGCTGGCACCGATTGTCCGTTTTGGAGCAACTTGGGTCCAAAGCCGGAAGGAGACTCGTTTTTGTTCGTGCTGTTTAACTTGACTATAAAGCGCTATAACAAAATTAGGTTATTCCACCGCTTTTTAGTATATTTCTGCACCTCTGATTTTTATTTTTCTCTTTACAAAAACGTTTTATTAGGGGACTATCGCCCGAACCTATTTATTTTATGTTTAAATTGTCAAACTGAAAATGAGACAGCTTTTAACCCTACAGAAATTACAGAATAGCTTCGCTTTATCCGTGTTGTGGTTACTGACGTCGCGTAACAGGCAAGGTGCCGTTTCTAACGACCGAGTATTTGGTCAGCGCCGGGCGCCCAACTAGATGCGAAGCAGGCGGATCCCTTGCCTGTTACCAGACGCCAAACTTGGTTCACCCTCGCAACAGTGCGTCTAAGGATGGTGTCAGAGCTAAGCAGTATGGGTCATGAGTGCAAGTTGGGTTTGGGAGCAAGCGGTCGTATAGTAAAAGGCTGATAGTTTGTTATTGACAAACCGGCTAACACAAAAAGGAACAGTGAAAAATTTAGTTTTGTTTGTAAGAGCTCGGAAGTTAGACGTAAGTTGTTGAAAGGCCATGAAGACTTTCAAAACAAACGCAAATGTACACTGGTCCAATATGTGCTTAAGGGTGTTATTTCGTCCGATTTTTATGCAGGAGAGAAAATTACGGGTATCTGTACAAATTGTTGTACGAGTACCTTCCTAAGTGGGCAATAACAGCTGCTTTCAGATGCAGTGCGCAGCGCTGCTAGACGAGATTGAATGGTTAAATGATTCTGAACAACGAAATCCGGACAGATAGCGAACGAGATTCGACACTGGAGGACGGCTTGATGTCCAAACCGTCGAGTGTAGCATCTCCACACTGCTTAGACAAAAGAAAAAGCCTCCCTCCCCCTCCCTGGTTCCAATCAGCCAGCGCTGTCCAGAGAAGCATAGGGTGAATCTCTCTTGCAGACGACGACTTAATTCCCTCTTAAGCTAGGATCTGCTGCTTATGTATCATAGTTTTCATTCCTATGAACTACCATGGGGGATTATTATGACTTGACCACACCCGTTTAGCTGGGTGGTCAAACCAGAAGAAAGGGTTCAGAAGATCTTTCAAGAAAAGCAGTAAGACTTTTTTTAAAGTATATAAATATATTTTACATAATAAATGTATAGTTAAATATTACTAAAATGTATGAGACTTTTTCAAGGGAAAAATAACACTTTTTCCAAACTGCTCTAAAAAGGGCCTATCTATTCTTTTCTTTTTTATTATTTAGAAATTGTTCTTGTTATTATTAAAATCCGCACAAATGACAAGGTTTCAAGTTTTCCATCTGCTCGACAAGATTATAATTTTCATACAAAACTCATCAGCATAATATGAAACCTTTGAGCATAAGAAAATTTCAGTAACGACAGATTTCATTACACTTAATTTAATTTATTCGTCTAGGTTTTTGAAAAAAATTACAAACAGGTTTTTTCGTATTAATGTAACTGACCTTTGAGTACGATTTACACTTTTTTTCTGGAAACCATGGCGATAGGTCAGGTGGGATATCCTAGGGTGATACCATATATGCATTATCAAAGGTAATTATCACTGAGTGTTATGTGACCTGTGTAAACAGTGTCTGACGCCTGTATTAGAAGATGGAAAGTGCGAAAACCAAAGTGGACTGTTGCCTAGGAATAGTGCTGGATAAATTAACGTATTATAAACTCAGCTCTTCCAAGTGCGTAAGTACGTTTTCACATTCTGAACCATTGGAACTCAGGATCAGAAGTACCAAATCAGTAATAGCTCTCTTCTTTCAGGTCTGTTCCAGTGGAACTTATTGCTCATTGGAACTTTAATGTGCATGAATTCCTTATCGGCTGGTGAGTTAGCTGGAATGGAATAACACAAAACTGGAATTTTACTAAAATTTATAGTAACCAACGATAGTATATGTCAATTCATTTTGTTAATTACTTTCAAATTTGTTAAAGTGTGTTCTCCGGTTTTCCAGATTTACATTGCCATTCTTAATTTGGTATTTTTTCCATTTGACATTAGACTGGGTACTAAGAAAGATCTCTCACCTTTAATATCAGCATCGAGTCTGACGAACAATAAATATTTTCTCCAAGTCGTAATAATAGTATCTATGAATTTACACTGCAAAAGTAGTTGATTTCCTGCCGAAGAAAACTGGAGAAATTTAGCGATGGTTTCGGCTTTTGACGAATTTTTTTCCCGATTTATGCGGAGCTAACTCAAAAATATTTTATGCATTACCACATGATAGAGTTTCATTTTCCTCAATTTATTTAATACTCTTTATTTTTAAACATTTTAATGAGTGTACTGCTTCAGAAGTTAAATTGCACAATATACAGTAATTTATTGATATAATAAATTTCAATAAAACTTTTAAAAGGAACTCTTAATAACTATTAAAATTCCAAAGGGTCCCGCTTGAGCTGCGCAGTATCCGACGCGGTTAATTTGAAACGGCGCATGACGTAGATGTGGACGCCCAGTCTTTCGGCTTCCCGTATCCCTGTTTGTTTACAATTGGTGTGCAACTGTTTGAAGTTTATGTTGTGTTTATTTTGGTACTTATTTACCACTGAGATTCATTGTTTGAGTATTTCGTAAGAAACGCAGTAATGCTGGGTTGTGCAGTGGCCTGTTTTAGTACGTGCAATAGGAAAACCAAGAACACTGACTTAGATTGAGTTCGTCATAATCAAGATTAGGAACTAAGTTTTGTGTTCCTGAAAAGTCTATATCGGTATAAAATATGTCCAAAAACGAAAGCGAAACAAAATGTTATATTGCCGTATCCCGTTGAAGGATATCTTAATATACTTACACAACAAATTGTAGTCTAAGGTCCAGTTGACACCTAAAATTATGTATAATTTATGACTAGAAAACTTGTGGTTTTGAGATAAAATAAAAATACCAACGTTTACCACAATCAAAGGTTTATTATACATCGACTATAGTTTCGCAGAGCTATTGGCTCGGCATCATCAGGACAAATGGAGCGTAAAAAATCAAATCATTGTGACATTTTATTTTATCAAGAATGCTGACATTATGCACCATGTATTTCCCAAAGATTTATCACTTCAAAAATTGTCAGGATTCCTTCAAAGTTTCTAATGCAAGAGTGTGTTCCCAACATTTCACACATGTTACGAGCGTGACTTAAAGGCAGAGTTACTTGGGGTGACTAGCAGAAAAGTGTTGAAACCTGATGCTGTACGTACATTAAACATTCTCACAAGCAATAATACTAGTATTAATAAGGTAAGTACGAAAACCAATATTGATATTTTAGGATCTGAGACTGCAACTCCAACTGCACTTAGATGTCATGACCGTAGAATTCGCAAGCGTGCATTGGAAACCCTTGTTAATCTATCTCTAAGGAACAGGAATATTGGGGGGGAGGGGGATTTGGGATATTACACTACAAGACTCTGCAGGTACTCAGGTACCACCTTCTATTCCCTTTTTTTTTTTTTTTTTTTTTTTTTTTGGGAGGAAAGTGTATCAAAGGAATGGTGTCATGGAATATTCTATTATCAGAAAGCTAAGTTTTTATTTATTTCAATTTTTCATTGTTTGTATGAATGCATACCAATATTTGCAATTTTTCTGATGGCTTTTATATATGCTTATGTGAGAAAGAAAAGTTTTATTTAAATACATCTGTCATGGCATCATTGTTTTAAAGATCAAATATGGAACGGAAAAGTTGCAGAATTAAATTAACACAGTATTAGTGATAAGGAATATACCAACTTATTAGCTAATCATTAATATAAAAAAATTAAACACACACACCACACACATATACGAGTATATATTTATATATATATATATATCATAATCATTGTCAACCATTGTCAATCCACTGCTGGACGAAGGTCTCCCCAAGTTTCTTCCAAAACGGTCTGCCTTGTGCCAGTCTCCTCCATGTTACTCCCGCATACTTTCGAATTTCATCCACCCATCTCCCATGTGGTCTTCTTCTGGATCATTTCCTGTCCCTTGGAATCCAATCTAAAATTTGTTGCCACGCCAAACTACGTTTGTCGGCCACATTTATTTATTTTTATTTAAATTAAGGGAGATAAACTAAAATTCCATTAATTTACATTCCGAGGAAGTTTAAATTAAGAAGGGAGGTGGTTAATTTTCATAGCGTGAGGTATGGGTTAGGCTTTAGGACGAAAAGGGGAATTTATAAAGAACAAATTTTAGGTTCAATAATTTTTCCTAAGGGGTTAAAGACAAGAAAGAAATATTTCTTATTTTTTTCCCAGGCAAGCGAACCCCAAATGTTTCGACACCCTTCCAGTTAGCGTGCAGTGGACGCTCGAAGGACAATTGAACAGAGCCCACGTCACCCTCCCTGGGTTCCCCCCCCCCCACCCCACCTTAGCCAGAGAGAGCGAGCTTTCCAAGCAGCTCTGAACCCAAAGGGTAACACCAGACAGTAGCAGAAAGGGGTGACAAAGGAAGGCAACGGCGTCCGAGGCAATCTCCAGGCCTAATGTTCGATAACATTGTTTAGCTTCTGTTTGAAGTAAGCAATCAACGTTGCCAACGGACACAGGAACACTCCCAGCGTACACACTCGAGAACAAGGGAGAAGCGCATCGCGTACCCTAAAAATGACAAGACTTAGGTCGTAAATTTTAGAAATTGATGGCTAACGGTCTTGAATTTCGGGGGAAACGTAGATAGCTGGGCATACGCAATTGGTCACAGGGTCCAACCAAATCAGAAGTTGGTGATTTCGGTAAGAGCGAATAAAAAATAGATTCTTTCTTCAGCTCGGACAAATGAGCGGGAATAATTAATTTTAGTAAAGAACCAGGAAGCGGAATCTTAGAAATATCCGAGGAAAGTCGGAACTTACGGACAAAATTTTTGAGGCATTTCTCGAAAAATCGTTTAAGTATCCTGTCGGGACTTACCGAGAGATGTTTCGGAGGAAGATGTGGACAGCCAGAGTCGCCCACTGAAGGTAGTGAGCTCTGCAAATCCCGCGAGCGGCCGTTACGTTAAATGAACGGAGGCCCCCTTCCTAGAATGTGCCTGTTGAAACTCCCCTTTCCCACCGGAGAGATAACAAGTGCCATAGATGACGTCTTGGACGAAAGGTGCAAGGTAGAGTCATTTTAATTTCCCTGACAATCCACTTATTTCAGCTAAAATGTTTAAATTTATAGTGAAATCATGTCTAGGTGAAAATTGGCACAATTTCTCCGAGCGATAAGTTTAAATTGTCCAAAGTGTTTCTTAAAGAGTAAACCATTCTCTAAAGATGGATTTTACAAGTATCAAAGTTTGCATTTGAAATCAAATATTTAGAAGTAAATTTAATGCACTATAGGTTCTTCATCACGTTACCAACTTATTTTCAGTGAATAAACTATTTGTTATTGTTATTTCTTTATCTCTGTTTCCTTCAGAACAAGTTGGCATAGTGTGTTATTTTGAAAGAAATTAATTTTGATAAGGGGATAACACTAATAGGTGTGGTGGGACAGAAATTTAGAGTTAGGAACGAGAGGGACATTTTCCTTTTTGTCTTTACTTCCCACTTATTTAAGCTATTGTAAATTTCGGTCTTTACATTAATTTTTTTCCCAAAATTTATTCTCTAAAATATTGCGGCTTATGAGTGCGCGCGCATTTTTGTGCAGGTGCTCATATGAAAACACAACGCATCATCCGGCTGAAAACTTGTGTCGCCCTCTCCGGAAGGAAACACAACTCTTCGGCTCACTAGAACAATAACTAAAATATTTCTGGTGTCCCTCCCAACCACAATCGGTCTGGGAGTACGACATTTAATGGTGCCGTAGGACCAGGATTTGGTCGCACCAAAGGTTATTGCAGGAGCAGTTTAGGCACCCGGGATTAGCGATATCTTTTTTTTTTCTAAGGGATAAATAATAAATTAATGCCTTTAGATCAGAATTTTGTGAGCTTCAAAAGCAGTGTAAAGAGACTGCAGAACAATAATGCACGGATAGTATCACGAGTTGCAATAGGTGTTTCAGTTAATTCAGATATTAGCGAAAGCATTAAAATCAGTATAAGCACAGTGGTGAATATTTTAGTGTTATGTTTTGATTTAAAAGAAAATAAATTATAAGTACAATATAATAAGAATTTTCTGAGGTAAAAGCTGCAATCTTAAGAGAGTGATTTCATGGTTGAGCCACTGCATAAAATACAGCGAAGCTTTGCAAATAATTGAAGTTAAAATATTTGCAAAATTCAGTTAGCACCGAGTAAATGAAATAAGTGTGATGAATGCATTGAAGTGTCTATTTATGATTTTATTCCCTTGAAAGTGTATTTTTATTTTGGGTAAAGTGTGTTGATATTGGATGGTAAAAGGTCTTGAGGAGATCGATAGCTTGAGAATTAGAAAATTAATATTAGCAAATTATAATTGAACCTGATTTTTTTCCGCGTAGGAAGAATTCAATTCTGTTCAGTTCAATTTATTGTGGTTGTTTATCCAGTGATACATATGGTAGTTTTCTTTTTTTTTATATTTTTTCCCAGTACGAATTTGTTAAAATTAAGTGCTTAAAGCTTAGAAATTTGTAGTTGCGAAATTCGTATAAGAAAGAATTTTGAGATAAATAGAGATGGTCATAATGGGAGATAGTGGTGACGAGTCAGTTATTAAGGGAGTTCCAAAAAATAGTGGGTTACAAGCCAATAACGGAGGGCAAGAAGGTTATGTAGAAGGAGAAAATAGTGTTAGGCAGGGAAATTCAGTAAGGCAGGAAGATTCCGGAAGGCACGATATGGCTACTCAGCGTAAGGCGCAGTCAATGGCAGGTATGCTTAGTTACATCCCGAGTTTTTCAGGCACGGACGAGTATTTGACAGCCGGGCAATTCTTTGAGACCATTGACAGTATAGGTCACATGGCAGGATGGAAAAGCACAGTACGTATCCTAGCAGCAGGGGCAAAGTGCAAGGGTACAGCAAGCCAATTTTTGATGGACGCGGCGGACGTACGCAAGGAAACGAGCTATCAGATTTTTAGGGAGGCTTTCATCCAACGTTTCGATGCTAGACAGCCAGATTTGGTAAAGCTACTGAGGTTTAGCATATGCAAACAGAGACCAGCAGAGAAGGTAGCAGAGTACGCAGCGATTCTAAGAGGCCTAGCTCACTCGTACATGGAAAATATGGACACAGGAAATGCACAGGTTAAGAACTTAGTGGACAAAACCAAATTACCCCAGTTCTTGAATGGATTGAACACTCGTCTAAAGATAACAGTATTATCCTTTGCGCCCCGGACATTTGAGGCAGCTGTCCAGAAAGTATTGGCAGAAGAAGTAAATGACGCCGTAGCAGGTGTTTCCTCTATAAATTTGGCAGGGGCTGGCAGTGATTCATATCACGAACCTTCACAATTTCAGGCTCAGGCGAATAATTCAGGAGCTTCGGTAGCGGAGCTATGCACCTTAATGGCTCGCCAAATGGCAGACCATGAAGTGCAGGTAAATAGTCTGAAGGAAGAGCACGAGAAATTAAGGAGAGACCTCAAAGATGCTGAAATTATGTTTCGAGGATCAAGCAGTTAGAGGCAGATAGAGGGCAGCAAACTGTGAGTAGGGGATATTCTGCGCCAGTTAAAGGTTCTTATTTTATTTGTGGAAGCGCCGATAATTTTAAAATCAACTGCTCAAAGGCTCATTCATTTAGAAATCAGAATCGGGGAAATTTTCAGCCCCAAAGAACGTTCGGAGAAACAGCGGTCAGGAGAGATGGCCTTTTAAACCCCGGCCGAGGAGCAAGAGAGCAATCCCCTAGCAGATACCCTGGGAGCTACAGGAGAGGCGAACGTGACGTCAGAGGTCGGGAGCGCCAGATTGGCCAGGCGCGCGGAGAAAGTTTCTCCCCGGCGGCGCGTATAGGAACCACGGAGCGGACAAATATTCGGGGAGAAGCAATAACCAGCGAGCAGGCGGATTTCGGGATGATGATAGGAGACAAGACTTTCGGAGAGAAGGGCAGCGAGTTACATTCACGGATAATAACTCGTATGGAGCTAGGAATTCTGGAGATGATTTAAACTAAGTTGGGATCACAGAAGCCTGGACGACTGTGATCCAAAAGAGGTTGAGAATAAGGTCCCCCTGATGTTGTCAAATTGTTCAATCCAGGAATTTGGGTCTTTACCGTTAGTTGATGTACTTACTGGCGTTATACAGGTTCGATCCCTGATTAATAGTGGCGCGGGTATTTCCCTAATTTCCCCAGAATTGTTCAGCAAAATTAAACATACAGTTGAGTGTAGGCCATGAAAGTCGTTCATTAATGTAAAAGGGATTACAGGGAGCTTACTTCTTATGGATGGTTGTTTTGAGTTTCCAATCAGGATTGGTAAGGACGAGATAGTGCATCATTTTTACGTGACTCAGCAAAGGCTACGCCCAGATTAGTCATTAATTCTGGGCTGGGATTTGCTTATATATCAGGGATTCATGTTCGATAGGGAGAAAGCAAGAGAAGAATTCAGTTAGTGTCAATAAATTGGAATCAAAGAGCAGTTTTAGAGGGAGAGAAGGCAGGATCAATGGGGCATTACCACCGGATGAAACTAAGATCGGGAGGATGCTGAGGAAGGAGATCATCCCCCCAAATTCAGAAAAGGTTGTTATAATATAGTGTACTCCTTTTTCACGAAATTTGAACAGTCAGGTCTTAGTGCAGCCTATAGAAAATTTTTCTCAAGGGTACATTAGAGTGGGAAGGTCAGTGAACGTCCTAGGAAAGTCAGGCAGGATGCCAGTTTTTGTGGCAAATTTCACGGACCAACCTTTTCACTTGAATAAGAGAACTAAAATTGCTTATGTAGAACCCGTAATAGAGGTGAATGTAGTAAGAGTGGAAGGGGAGGAGACGTTACCCCCAATCTCAGTGAAGGATTTCAACCTTTAGGGAGTTAATCCAGCTTGGAAGAGACAGGTTGAGTCGCTGATTATGGAATATAAGGATGTTTTTGCACGAACAGCGAGTGAATTGGGAAACTATAATCTGTTGTGTCATGAAATCAATTTGAACTCAGATGCGCCCATTGTTGGTAAACTTTACCGGGTGCCACACCATTTGAGAAAGGAGGCCGAAGAGCAACTTAAAGATTTGCTGAAGGCGGGTATCATCAAAAAAGTGCTTCACCCTATACAGCACCTATGCTTCTGGTCAAACGTAGAGACGGCGCTTATCGCCTCGTTATAGATTACAGGGATTTGAACCAGGCAGCAATTCCAGATCACTATCCTTTACCCAGAATAGAAGATCTTTTGGGGAAGGCTCAGGGAAATAGAGTGTTTGCGACATTGGATATGCGTTAGGGATTCCACCAGATGAGCATAGCCGATAAGGATAAGCATAAGACAGCTTTTTTCTACACCATGGGGTACATTCCAGTACGAGAAGTTGAGTTTCAGGTATAAAACATCGCCAAATAGCTTCCAAAGGTTAAATGACGCCTTGTTATTTGGTCTAGCCGACCACAACATCATGTGCTTCATCGATGATATTTTTATAGCATCCCCAGATGAGCAGAGTCACATATTTAAATTAGAGGCAGTATTCAAGAGATTAAGGGAGCACGAATTAAAACTTTCGGCGAAGAAGTGTTCATTCATGCAGCAAGAAGTTAAGTATTTGGGGCATATCGTGGACGGTGGCTGAATACGTCCAGATCCTTCAAATTTGAGTAAGGTCAACGAGTTCACTACTCCCAAAACACTTCAAAATTTGAGAGGTTTTTTAGGTATGTGCAATTACTACAGGAAATTTGTGCCAAATTTTTCAGATATTGTTGCCCCTTTGACAGAGCTAACGAAGAAGGGAAAGTTTAAATGGACTCCCAGTGCAGATCAGGCATTTAATGAAATTAAGGCATGTTTATTTAGTAGTCCAGTGCTAGTACACCCTGATTATGACAAACAATTTTATTTGCATTGTGATGCCAGTGGAATAGGTGTGGGAAGTGTGTTATCACAGGAAGATAAGTTTGGTGCATTGCACCCAGTAGCATATATGTTACGGAAACTGAATCTGGCAGAGCAGAGGTATCCAACGATAGAAAAGGAGTTGTTGTCTTTTGTAATAGCTGCAAAATTTCGGAGGCATTATTTGCTAGGCAAAGAATTTGTTGTCATAAGCGACCATCATCCTCTCACATATCTTCATAACCTACGAGATTGTAACAGCCGCCTAAATCGCTGGCAGATAGCGTTGAGCGAGTTCGCTTACAAAATTCAGTACGAAAGGGGAAAGAATAAAGTCGTTGCAGATCATCTGAGTAGGCAGGATTGGCACGCAGAGGAAGAAACAGGTATAGGGGAGGCGTACGGGGTAATAATGGCAGTCAACGGAGCACCGGATCAGGCAGAGAGCGAAAGGATTAAAGCTTTGCAGAGGGCTGATCCGAATCTTGCGGGAAATCCTGTCCGACGTGAGACGCCATCCTGTCCGACGTGAGACGCCATCCTGTCCGACGTGAGACGCCGACTTGGAAATCATCCTGTCCCACGTGAGACGCCGACTTTCCAAAGTTTCTCATAGAAACTTTGGAAAGTCGGCGTCTCACGTCGGACAGGATGAAGGACAGTTTTTATCTGACTGACAGAGTATTGTTGTATCATTTCCAAGCATCAGGAAGCGGTAGTTCCAGAGATAAGTTATGGGAGCAGTTGATTATTCCGGATGTTATGAAGGCAGAAATCTTACAGTTGTGCTATGATATTCCTACGGCTCCACATTTCGGGACTCAGAAAACTCTCTCATGCGTCAGGCAGCGTTATTTTCGGGTTAACATGTATGCTGACGTAAAGAACTACGTCGAGTCGTGCAAAATTTGTAATGAAAAATCAAGGCATAAGTTAAGGTACAAGGAAAAGTTGCAGAGGGTAGCGACAGGTTCTTACCCCTTTCAAAAAATTTCCCTAGACATTTGTGGACCCTTTCCCACTTCAGCTAAGGGTAACAAATATATTTTAGTAATGATCGACAGTTTTTCGAGATATGCTGTGTTGGTAGCTTTACCCGACCAGCAGGCAAGTACGATTGCAGATGCTTATTTACAGCACATCATAGGACCTTATGGTTTAGTGGAGGAAATCTCACAGACAACGGGATAAATTTTACTTCTGATTTATCCACGGGTTTGTTAACTAGGTTAGGGATTAGAAGATTAAATTCATCAAGTTGGAATCCTAGCGGCAACGGCATGAACGAAGCATCTCATTGGTTCTTTAATAAATCACTTAGTTGCTTGGTTAACAGTCAACAGGATAACTGGGATAACTCCTTAGCCCCACTCATGTTAGCATATAATAGTAGCAATCACAGCGCCACCAAGTACGCCCCAAGTTATTTAGTATTTGGGCGAGTTATAACAGTACCATCAGATATTTTTTTACCTCCAACCCGGCGGACATATTTTGATTACGACGACTACGTAGAGGCATTTACCTCTAGGATGCGTGATGTTTACGAGATCGTGCACGGAAACCTTCAGGAAGCAGCAGCACGCCAGGAAAAGTATACTGACCAGTTTACACGAGGAAAGGATCTGAAGGTGGGAGATCGAGTGGATTTGCACACCCCTTATGTAGCCAAGGGCTTAGCAGACAAGCTGACGAGGAAAAACAAGGGGGATTGTATTATTTTGAGCTTTCCTTCAGCCGTGAATGTGAGAATAAAATCACTAGACCCAGATGGAAAGGAACAAGTGGTACCCAAAAATCGTATTTTCCGTGAAATTTCTCGAAAGCCTCATCTGGTACTGGAGGAGCATGACGCGGACGAAAGCGTAACTGTGGAGCGCAGCCCACAAGAAGAAGATTTGGGGAGTCAGTCAGACAGCACGGAGGAATACTTTCCATGTTTTGATGACATACCACAGGCACCGGTCATGATGCCCCGTGCAACGGAACCCGTACAGGCACCGCTCATGACGCCCCGTGCAACGGCACCCGTACAGGCACCACGAACGCAGCAACCGGTGAGAGCGCCTAAAACACCCGCGTCAAGAGCGGTCAGCGCCCGAACACCGGAGAGGGTTACCGAACAAACGGAAGAGGCCGATAGTGAACAGGAAATGCATGAAGAGGTTGACACCCAGGAAACGAGACGTAAAGGGGTGATCAGAGACCCTTATCCGTCACGATCTCGAGGCCCAGTACCTCAGCGTTCTGTGAGTACTTATACCACTGCAGGAGAACGAGCCACTTACCCTTCCGCAGAAGAAAATTCGAGGATTGAAGGAGCAGCGAAGTTTCAGCAGGCACAAGCAAATGATACCGTGCAAGCGACGGGAAGTCAGGAAAATCCAGGAATTATGGACAGATTCCTATACAGAATTTGCAACAGCCATTGAACCTAGAAGTAAATTCATGGTTAGACTTAGCAGATAAATATTTCTCGTACAAGTTGCAGCAGGTATTGGCAAATGAAGAGAAAGGCGACGCACAGGTAAATAATTTAGTGGCACGACGTGATGGACACGGAATGACCAAGAGCGAGACGCTAGTTTAAGGAGGCAGAAGTGCCCAAAGAGGGAGGGGAGAACGCAAAACTTGTTTTTTCCCTCTTCAGCAGAAGTGCCCAAAGAGGAGGGGAGAACGCAAAACTTGTTTTTTCCCTCTTCAGCAGAAGTGGTCGAAACTCAGGTGTGAAGAATGTTTAAGTACGAAAAGGAAGCAGCGGCGACAGAAAGAAATGATAGTAATTTGTTTAATTATCATTATTAATGATTTTTTTGGAAAGAAGAAGAGAATTCACGGGGAAATTCCGCGTAAGAAAATTGGTTGAAAGGCGAGCAGGCTAGGAAAGGATAATTTAGTAGCAAAAAAATTGCAGGCACGTAAAGGAAATTACGATACAAGAAAGGAGGCGAAGGAATTAACTTAGCGAATATGCAGACGAACATGGCATACGGGAAACCGAAGTACACGTTATAGTATCTGAGAACGTACCAACGAGAATACAACGGCAGAGGACCTGGTAAGGAACAGTTTACCCATTCAAATACAATGAGCAGGCGGTTTGCCGACTTTGAACACGAGAGGGAAATCCCAAGAGAGTCGGAACAAGAACTGCCCGACGGTCGTGCGATAGGAAACTAAGTTTACAAGTTACTTCTGAGATATTTCGAACTCTGAAAAACAGAGTAAAGCAGGAGGGTACAATTGTAAAGGGACGGTGTACATATTTACTCAGTGAATAATTGTGTGTTGAAAAAAAAAAGGGAGAGAGGAAAAGAGAAATTTTTTTAACGGAAGACAGAATGCACTCATGGCAAATACAGAATCAAAATATTCCCTAAATTTTCTTTTTCTTTCTTCACTCTCAAGGGGAGAAATTTCTCTCTTTTTTTTGTTGGTTGTCCTTTAAGTTAACTCTTGAATGAACTCATTGTTGTTTAATAATTTGATGTGTACCCGAATTTGAAGTATTGTTTTAAATGAGAATGGAAAACGCAGATTGCAACAAGGAAATGTGCCAATTATAAAGTTGTAAATTTAATGTTTGTTTTGTTCTCTCTCTAACTTTTCGAGGAGAGTGGGATTGTCAGGAGAAGTATGACTATGCTGTTTAGTACCTTGCTTTACAGGTAAGTGTCGTTTCAATGATGACAGAATGACAGAATATGGTCGTTTCGGAGGAAATGGGTTATTACTCAGTCTTCATATAAATGAACTGTGAAAGTTATGACTGCGAAGACGGACTGAACTGTCAGCAAAGACTTTTTTAAACACATGACCGAACTGGGTATTTATTCTGTTGCAGTGTCATATCTGCTGCAAGTATGCGCTGAAGAATGCATAATTCACGAACGGCGATGATGTACGTGATTTCGTATCACTACCAGAGAATATGATTCCTCTCATCTATCACACACGTATTTTAATATCAGCGAAGCAGAACAATTCTGAAGACGATGGACGGAGGAAACTTCACTACTTCCAGCCCTTATTCAAAGGTGCGTTGCGAAGGCCACTGTGAAAATTCATACTTGGAAATAATAGAACGCCCCAGAGGGGTGACAACAAAAAATGTTGATTTATCAGCATTTTTTTTGTGTGTTTCCATTGGAAGGAGCCTAATTTTCGCACAGGTGAAATGTCGACCGACAACAGGAGCGGTTATGCGACATTGTGCGCAATGCATAAAGACTGTGTTAAACGTCATGTACAGCGCCCGATCAACTTTAACCCCATTATTCAGCGTAACTTTAATGGCGATTCCGCGAGTGATAGAAGTCGCGGTAAACTGCAATAATCACGAAATGTACTATATCAATTCCAAGAAGTTCTCTGGCGGCGGAAGGCAGATAGTAACTCGTCAGACGATATGAGCTGACAAAGTGCGAAGGAATACAAGTCATATTTTATATTTTCTTTTCACCAAACTACGACCCGTAGGTCTAATTTTATGAGACGAACGCGGACCTTACAGTGATGTTGAGACACAAGGACTTAAAAAACATTCTCGACGAACTTTCGTTGCATACAGGTAAAGCCACTGATGCACAGAATTGTCGAGCCCGCTGAGTTAAAATAGATTATTACTCATAATCATATTTCTGTCACAAAAGACTCTGTCAGTAGCAGTACTTTTACGATAATAATATCAGCAGCTCTATCGATGATAATTAATCACATATTAATTGTACTTTCAGCGGTGATGTTACGGTACAGACTCTGAGTACTAACAAATGACACGAGGAATTGTTGTGTTATATGCCGAACGAGCGCATAGAGAAATTTATAATTTCTTAATGCAATTATTGCTCTAATATGAGTTTGTCTGTTCTTAGCAAGCGAATAATTTTGTTACATTATGTATTACTGTATTCTAAAATTAAGTGAAGAACCATTTTAGTAGTGCTTTGGTTTTAAATTTTGATACGTGTTTGATTTGTTTGCAGTGTATTATACATATATGTGTTTATACGTTGGAGAGATTGTGCCGATCAGTAAGGTAATGAGTTTTAGAGAGTATTGAGTTAAATCTTTTCCCCCAGGAAGGATAGGTAATGTTGCCACGCCAAACTACGTTTGTCGGCCACATTTATTTATTTTTATTTAAATTAAGGAGATAAACTAAAATTCCATTAATTTACATTCCGAGGAAGTTTAAATTAAGAAGGGAGGTGGTTAATTTTCATAGCGTGAGGTATGGGTTAGGCTTTAGGACGAAAAGGGGAATTTATAAAGAACAAATTTTAGGTTCAATAATTTTTCCTAAGGGGTTAAAGACAAGAAAGAAATATTTCTTATTTTTTTTTCCCAGGCAAGCGAACCCCAAATGTTTCGACACCCTTCCAGTTAGCGTGCAGTGGACGCTCGAAGGACAGGTGAACAGAGCCCACGTCACCCTCCCTGGGTCCCCCCTCCCACCTCAGCCAGAGAGAGCGAGCTTTCCAAGCAGTTCTGAACCCCCAGGGTAACACCAGACAGTAGCAGAAAGGGGTGACAAAGGAAGGCAACGGCGTCCGAGGCAATCTCCAGGCCTAATGTTCGATAACATTGTTTAGCTTCTGTTTGAAGTAAGCAATCAACGTTGCCAACGGACACAGGAACACTCCCAGCGTACACACTCGAGAACAAGGGAGAAGCGCATCGCGTACCTAAAAATGACAAGACTTAGGTCGTAAATTTTAGAAATTGATGGCTAACGGTCTTGAATTTCGGGGGAAACGTAGATAGCTGGGCATACGCAATTGGTCACAGGGTCCAACCAAATCAGAAGTTGGTGATTTCGGTCAGAGTGAGTAAAAAATAGATTCTTTCTTCAGCTCGGACAAATGAGCGGGAATAATTAATTTTAGTAAAGAACCAGGAAGCGGAATCTTAGAAATATCCGAGGAAAGTCGGAACTTACGGACAAAATTTTTGAGGCATTTCTCGAAAAATCGTGGAAGTATCCTGTCGGGACTTACCGAGAGATGTTTCGGAGGAAGATGTGGACAGCCAGAGTCGCCCACTGACGGTAGTGAGCCCGGCAAATCCCGCGAGCGGCCGTTACGTTAAATGAACGGAGGCCCCCTTCCTAGAATGTGCCTGTTGAAACTCCCCTTTCCCACCGGAGAGATAACAAGTGCCATAGATGACGTCTTGGATGAAAGGTGCAAGGTAGAGTCATTTTAATTTCCTGACAATCCACTTATTTTAGTTAAAATGTTTAAATTTATAGTGAAATCATGTCTAGGTGAAAATTGGCACAATTTCTCCGAGCGATAAGTTTAAATTGTCTAAAGTGTTTCTTAAAGAGTAAACCATTCTCTAAAGATGGATTTTACAAGTATCAAAGTTTGCATTTGAAATCAAATATTTAGGAGTAAATTTAATGCACTATAGGTTCTTCATCACGTTACCAACTTATTTTCAGTGAATAAACTATTTGTTATTGTTATTTCTTTATCTCTGTTTCCTTCAGAACAAGTTGGCATAGTGTGTTATTTTGAAAGAAATTAATTTTAATAAGGAGATAACACTAATAGGTGTGGTGGGACAGAAATTTAGAGTTAGGAACGAGAAGGACATTTTCCTTTTTCCCTCTGCTCCCCACTTATTTAACCTATTGTAAATTTCGGTCTTCACATTTTTTTTTTTCCCAAAATTTATTCTCTAAAATATTGTGGCATATGAGTGCGCGCGCAGTTTTGTGCAGGTGCTCATATGAAAACACAAGGCATCATCCGGCTGAAAAATTGTGTCACCCTCTCCGGAAGGAAGCACAACTCTTCGGCTCACTAGAACAATAACTAAAATATTTCTGTTGTCCCTCCCAACTACAATCGGTCTGGCGGTACAACTGATGGACTGTCTTTCTGGCAATATGTCCAGCCCATTGCCATTTTAGGGATTTTACTCTGATCATGATGTCTTCCACTTTTGTCATTTTTCAGATCCACGAGTTCCTCTTCTTATCTCTCCGGGTTGCACCGAGCATGCACCTCTCCATCCTGCTTTGAGTTGTCTGCAGCCTTTGTATGTCTCTTTTAATTAAGTTCCACGTCTCTGCACCATACGTAAGCACTGGAAAGATGCATTGATCAAACACTTTTTTTTAAGACATAATGGCATATTGTTCTTGAAAATTATACTAATTCTTCCAAAAGCTCTCCAGACAAGCTTTATTTGCCAATTAATTTCTTCATCAATGTGACCCTCACTTGATATCTGCTGTCCAAGATGAACGTAAGTATCAGTTATCTCTAGCTTTTCTCCATCTACCGATAAATCTTGTAAAAGCATTGTATATCACTTTTTGTCTTCTGAAAGTTCATTTTTAATCCTACTTCTTTACTCTTGTCAGCAAGTTCATGGATCATACTCTGCAGCTCTGATGGGGTACTTGCAAAAATGACTACGTCATCAGCAAAACGAAGGTGAGTTATATATATATATAAGGGAAAAAAAGATGTAAAATTTAATAAAAAATATGAAAAATTGAAAAGATGAAACTTTTTAATTTTCACCATTCCTCATTCCTTCATGGTGCGTATATATATATATATATAGATAGATAGATAGGTAGAAATATTTTTCAAGATGTAATTTTTTAAGTATTCCATACAGCTTCTATATCTTCATTTTCAGGAAAATTTTCAACATTCCTTCATAATGTGTGTGTGCAAATAATTTTAAAAATAAAAAACCTAAAAAAATAAAAAAAATATATATATATATATATATATATATAGAAGATGTAAGGTGAGGTGATGCGTAACATCACAGAGTCTCCTTGACAAATGTCAACCCCGCCTTCTCGTGGTGCATCCTGTTCCCACTAAAGGGGCTCTGACGACCGCCCATAGCGGTATAACTATACCATCGGGATTAGAGGAAATGCTATCGCTCACTTACCAACCCGCTTGGCCAGCGTGGTGAGTTATGGCCAAACCCCTCCAAAATGACTCCACAACTTAAATCTTGGCCCTCAGTCTCCGGCAGCTGGAATGTACCTGGCCAAGGCAGCGGCCAGTGCGACATGAAGGCAGAGGGTGCTAAGAATCCCCGGAGGACCAGACTAGGCTGCCATCTGATGCTGACCTTGGCTACGTATAACGGACGCTCCTTATCTTCTGATTCAAGGCTTCTTGAATTGGAAGAGGAACTACAAAGGATCAAGTTGGACATCGTCGGGCGAAGTGAGGTAAGGAGAAAAGGAGAAGATCTCACTGAACTGAAAAGTGGACATCTCTTCTACTATCGTGGGACAGATACTGGCAGAACTAGTGGTGTTGGACTTATAATAAACAAGAAACTGAAGGATAAAGTTGTAGAAGTTGAAAGTTCCTCTGACAGAGCTGCAAGGCTCGTTATCCAACTCTCGAGAAGATACCAGGCTCAGATCATTCAAACTTATGCGCCCACCACAAGTCATGCTGAAGAAGAAATTGAAGAATTTTATGAGGAAATTCGTCATCTAAATAATAAAGGTAAGCAGCACTTGAAGATAATTATGGGAGATTTCAATGCAAAAATAGGGCAACGGCAACAGAATGAAACTTCAGTAGGTAAATTCGATCACCGCAACAGAAACCAGCGTGGAAATACTCTCGTAGAGTTTGCAGAGGCAGAAGGGTTTTTCATCTTGAACTCCTTTTTCAAGAAAAAGCCACACAGGAAATTTACATGGAGACATCCAAATGGGACGACAAGTGAAATTGATTTTATTATGTGTAACAAAAAATTCGTCATAGAAGACTGCAGTGTGCTAAACAAGTTCAACACAGGCAGTGACAATAGAATGGTGAGATGTAAGATGCACCTCAACACTAAACTCGAACGTAGCAAGCTCATAAGGCAAACAAAATGTATTGACATAACCAACCTTAAAAAACACCATAATACCTTCAAATTGGAACTGAAGAACAGATTCTCTGCTTTAGAAGGCCTAACATCGGAAGAAGTGGATATTTCTGAAGTTAACAGGAAAGTAACCAAAGCTCTTATGGAAACAGCAACAAAATTAGCTGGGTCTAAGAACAAATTGCATGTGAACAAATTATCAGGAAAAACCAAAATGTTGATGCAAAAAAGAAGAGTGATGAGGACAACTAAAGAAGATGTGACTTCCAAAGTGGAATCTATAGAGCTATGCAAGACAGTACGAAAAAAGTATCACTGAAGACGTAAGGAAATTCAACTGTGAACTAGTAAGGAAAGCAATTGAAAACAACCAAAGCCTAAAGATAGCAAAGGGACACCTCAGTAAGGGAAAAAAACAGATTATGGCACTGAGAAAAGAAGATGGTTCTGTAACAAGAAATAGAGGCGAAATTTTGACAAGAGTGAAAGATTTCTGTTCCAAATTATATGAAAGGGATGATACATGTACTCCAGACATCATGAAAGGTACCAGTACCAGAGTTCTTCCAGCAGAAGTTGCACATGCAATCAAGAACATGAAGCGGGGAAAAGCTCCAGGAGAAGATGGAATTACTGTAGACATCATACAAGAAGCAAGTGGAGAAATCGAAACAGTACTCGCCCAAATTTTCACTCTATGCCTTAATGAGAGGAAAATTCCTGAGGATTGGAACAACGCTACAATGATCTTGCTACATAAAAAAGGTGACATTGAGGATCTCAGGAACTACAGACCTATCAGCCTCCTATCAGTGGTTTATAAAATCTTCACTAAAGTTCTTTCACACCGCTTGAAGGTGACACTGGACATGGCTCAACCGAGAGAACAAGCTGGATTCAGGAGTGGCTACAGCACCATAGATCATATCCACGTACTGAGAGAACTAATTGAAAGAGCGAGGGAATATGAACTTCCATTGTGCATGGCTTTTATCGATTATGAAAAAGCCTTTGATTCGGTGAAACCATCAGCAGTTGCAATGGCTCTGAAATCCTGCGGTATTGAAGATGCATACATTAATATTATTAATAACATCTATGAAAATGCAAGTGCAAAGATTCGGCTGTTTGAAAATACAACACACATAAAAATTGAAAAGGAGTGAGACAAGGTGACACCATATCTCCGTAGCTCTTTAATGCCATATTGGAAAATGTCTTTCAATCACTGAACTGGGAAAACAAAGGGATAAAGATTAATGGAGATTATCTAACCCACCTTCGTTTTGCTGATGACATAGTCATTTTTGCAACTACCCCATCAGAGCTATAGAGTATGATCCAGGAACTTGCTGACAAGAGTAAAGAAGTGGGATTAAAAATGAACTTTCAGAAGACAAAAGTGATGTACAATGCTTTTACAAGAAATGAAGATTTATCGATTGATGGAGAAATGCTGGAGATAACAGACACGTACTTTTATCTTGGACAGCAGATATGAAGTGAGGGTCACATTGGTGAAGAAATTAATCGGTGTACAAAACTTGCCGGGAGAGTTTTTGGAAGAAACAGCATAATTTTTAAGAGCAATATGCCATTATGTCTTAAAAGAAAAGTGTTTGATCAATGCATCCTTCCAGTGCCTACGTATGGTGCAGAGATGTGGACCTTAGCTAAAAGAGACATACAAAGGCTGCAGACAACTCAAAGCAGCATGGAGAGGTGCATGCTTGGTGTAACCAGGAGAGATAAGAAGAGGAACACGTGGATCCGAAAAATGACAAGGGTGGAAGACATCATGATCAGAGTTAAATCCCTGAAATGGCAATGGGCTGGACATACTGCCAGAAGAACAGACCATCGATGGACAGCCGAAATTTTAGATTGGATTCCAAATGACAGGAAAAGACCCAGAAGAAGACCACATGGAAGATGGGTGGATGAAATTCGAAAGTATGCGGGAGTGACATGGAAGAGACTGGCACAAGACAGACCGTTGTGGAAGAAACTTGGGGAGACCTTCGTCCAGCAGTGGATTGATAATGGTTGACATTGATGATGATGATGATGATGATATAGAAGAATATGAGAACCCAGTCACCAAGCTATATTGTCCCTTTAATGAGGGCAAACACTAAAAAAGCAGTAACCCATAAAATTTTGAGTTCATAAAAGGAGACATGTACATATTTGTAATGTAAAACATGTTGAGAATAATCACTTATAGCTTCTTCAGGGTCTAACAGAAATGCTACCTCTCTCATTTCTACAAAGACCTGAAAGTGGGTTTCTGCTATGTGATTATACATCTGCTTAAGTGCACTAAAAACAAATTTTGTAAGTTAATGAAATCCTTGAACATTAATTTCTACTAAACCTGTTAACTACTAAATCAACCAGCTAGCACATATGCTGGTAGGAAAGGTTTAAAGTGAAAACCACATTCTTAAACTTTGAGCAAGATAAGCTTATTAAACATTACAGAAAAGTAATAATTTTGAAAAAAAAAGTCATATATTAAAACTTAACTCTCTCTTTGTATCTTGGTTTTCTTGCGCTTAAATTTGTTTTTAGCCTGCTTATGTGTTGTATACATACACACCATGAAGGAATGTTGAAAAATCTTTCAAGAGTGAATGTATGAAGAGAGACAGAATAGTTGTCGTGTTGTTCCTAGTACGGAAGTAATTGATATAGCTGCGATACGTATTGCCGCCTTTGGTGGCATTTCTTGATGAAGTAAGTTTCAGAACTAATTTAAGTATCAGTGTCTAACCTTAATACTTGTAGCTGTTTTATTTGTAGTGGCTTGGCTACCAATTTCGTTATTCAGTAAGTTTTAAAATGTGAGTTCACATATATGCAAATAAATTTGGAAAAGTTGCGCTTCAAGGAAGATAAATGCTTTGAATTTATGAGATTTATTTATGTGTGAACAGTTTTTCGCAGTTGTATTTCGTTATTATCATAATAAGTGTGTTTATCACGATCGTTTCGTATGCCGTAACCCCACGCCACAAGACGCTCAAAGCTGCCATGTTGACTGCCATGCGTTCTGTGTCCACGCTGACGTCATTTCAGCAGCCAATGAGAGACTGACATTGTAGCGAGCCCAACCTTATACCATGAGATATATCTAAAGACCTTGATTAAGAACACAGTTCCCTTTTACGACCGGTGTCGCTTTTCTTTAAAGCAGGCCTTTGCCTCGCGATTTTTCAGGTAACAACTCAATTCACTTTCAAGAAAAAATGGATGGAGTGAGATTACAATTAAAAACGTTTGAAAATATTTTAATAAACCCACAATACGTATTTAAAATACTAGTAGAATAAAATGAAAGACTAGTATGTCTTCCTAATAAATAAAACAAGAACTTTACCAAAACTTTGCATTCTGCAAGGTGGATGAGGGTAAGTCCAACCTTTGAAAGCTGAAGCATGACTACCCTACCTTCCCCCACCTATATCGTGCTAATTTCGGGTGTAGAACTTAAATAAAAGCACTGAACGATATCTACATGATGCATAGGAAAATTCTAATAATATACAAAGGAAACGAGTACTTTAAAGAGATTGTGAGAGATGGTGAATAATATCGGAAATTCGGATAAGAAAATCATTACATAGGCCGCGGAAAGAGAAAAGAACGTGCAATGAATTCAAGAGAAGACGGCATATTAATCCCAGAAAAGAAACACAAAAAGGATACTTTAAAAATGTCCACGAATAAAATAAAAGATTGTTTTCAAACAATGGACAATGGTAATTAACGAAATCTGAGGGAAAAAGCTGAATTTCCATTAAATGAAATCGTTGAGTTATGTAGTATATGATTATATAAGGAACCGATGTTAAGCAAATGATTGTCTTTATCCATTTTTCGAAACAATGAAATACGGGATGATGTGAACTTTACAAAATTCCTTGTGTTAAATATACAACAGCAATTGGTGTGAATCTGTGAAATGCTGAATGAGTAATCACAATGATTTCAAGTTGGATGGAGGGTTCACTCTATATTCAGTCCTTGCAGATGTAGCACTTAGTTAACTAGAAGATTTCATCTTTCTAAATTGTATCAAGAAACCCGATTGTGGATCTGCTACGCTGACGATATATTCTTCATATTGTAACATGGAGTAGACGTATTAAATGATTTCATACACAATATAAGCAGCCTACACAATGTGATAAAGTTCACCATTGAGCTTGAAGTAAATGAAATGCTGAATTTTCTTGACGTCGCGTTTAAAATTAGTGGAACACCCAGCTTTGATTTTAGCGTTTATTATAAACCAAATGCGGTAACGAACTTTGTTTCTCCTTATTTACACGACCCAAAAGAGCATAAACTTTCTGCATTTAGAGCATGGTTTTGTAGAGCGTATAATGCATATCCAAAAGACAAAGCGAGCATTAGATACTAGATGTAAAGAACGCGTGCGAAGTGTCATCTAGGACATGTAGAATACAGACTTCGCAAGAGAAGTCATGCATTGCTTGGCCGTTCGTATATGGAATAACATTAGAAGACTTGCTCTTACACGAGCTACAAAGAGACTGACATAAGGGAAACAGTCAAAATTCCCTCAAACAAACTAGCATACAATGATGTGGTCCCTATCGAACTACCAATGGTTTCGCATGCGTTATTGTGCCCAATAATCGAATTCATTAGACGGCAGAAATCAGCTACACGTGTCTTGGTGAAAGTGTTCTTCTAAAAACTGTTGTTAATAACCATGACACTACATTTATAAAGTAAACATTGGCCTTTTACTTGACTGCAATACTAACTTCAAAAGCGCGTCACACAACTTTTGAAGATATCACCAAACCTCAAGATGAATAATAAGTTTAAAAATTTAGGTCATGCTTCATCATTCCTGTACACTGAGTGGCCACGTTATTATGACCACCTCCTCTATACTTCGTTGGGCCACCTTTTGCTTTTAATGCAGCGTCGATTGTTCGTGACATGGACTCCACGAGATGTTGATAGGTGGTTTGTGGAATCTGAGACCATGCTTGATGAATAGCACTTTCCAGGAGTGTGAGATTGTAGTGTTGAGGATCCAGCTGTCTGATGACTCGTTCAACTTCATCCCACAAATTATCAATGGGGTTGAGTTCTGGAGATTGCGGTGGCCACCTAAGCAACGTAAACTCACAGGCATGTTCCTGAAACCAATCCTGTAAAATACGAGCCCTATGGCAGGACGACCTATCTTGTTGAAAGTAGCCATCGCCATTGGGATAAACAATCCACATGACAGAATGCACTTGGTCCGCAACGACGTTTAGATATGATGTGCCAGTCAGACATTGATCAACACGAATTAAATGGCCCAAAGCATGCCAGGAAAACATTCCCCAAAACATAACGTTGCCTTCACCAGCTTGAAGAGTTGTAGCAAAGCATTTGGGTTAATGTTTCCGTGCTGTTTCTGCCAAATCCTCGCTCGGCCATCGGCATGGTGCAACTGAAAACGTGATTCATCGGACTACATAATTTGTTTCGAATTATCGACTGTCCAATTCTTGTGCTCCTGTGCAAACTGGAGACGTTTTCTCTTGTTAACTGCAGACAGCAAAGGTGTTCGAACAGGCCTTCAGCTGCCATATCCCGTCCGATGCAGTGTACGGCGAACAGTTCGTACAGAGATCATTTGAGGGGATCGTTGATTAAGATGGTTTGTAATTTGCTGCGCTGTTTTCCTTTTGTTGTCTTTTACCAGTCTGGACACTCACCGTTCAGCCAGAGCAGTCACTAGTCGATGACGGCCACACGTTGCACGTAGAGACCCAGTTTTTTGGCTGACAATCCAGTCTTTAAACACTTTAACAACAGCTGCTCTGAAACATTTCACGAATGCGGCGGTTTCGGTGATACTCGATTCATGGTTCCGAGCTCCTACAATCATCCCAAGTTGAAAGTCCGTCAAATCTCATTTTTTACCTATCTCGTCACCCAAAAATCACTTCTACTACTGTCGCAAGCACTAAGCTTTCCCTTTTTATACTAGCCTAGCCCTCTGGCGGGACCAATGTGCCGCCATAGCTCATTTGCTTAAAACTGTCAGGTGGTCATAATATAGTGGCTACTCAGTGTGTAACCAAAGTACGAATAATTCAACATCCTTTCATAAGGACGTCAACGCACTCCAATCTGAGACCTCTAGAGACACGCAAAGCTTTGAAATTTTAGTGTGTCCATCACTCACCGATGAAATTGATGCATTTTATAAATTGATATTGAAGAGAATCACTCTTTGTACAATTTTTGAAGTTATTGTAAAAATCATACTTTTTCCGCCCTAAATATAAACATTTCTTTCATTAATGGATTGGGAAGAATTTTAAATAACTGACCATTTGCAAAACAAATATTGTTTAAATGAATCACTTAACTAATTTAGAAAACAAGATATTTTGACTGACTACATGAAATAATATTCCTGCAACGTTCTTGAATTTTTTGGACATCCAACTTAACATGAAAAAAAAAAAGTTTCCGAAATGTTTTGAGTTTTTTCATAAAAAAGTAAATTATAAGAAATAAGGGCTTCCATTGTAGAGCGGCAGGTTCCTATCGGGCACTCAAACCCAAACCTCCTAGCTCCTTATTTCTAAGGGTTGTTTAACACCTGAGGTCATCTGATGGGCACTGCCCTCCCTTTTTCTTCCTCTTTTCCGTGTTACTTACCTATCAGGCACTCTGTAGCCAAAATTTCCTTGCTTCCTATTTCTAAGGTTTGTTAGTTAAACACCTGGGTTCAGACACTCCCTCCCTAAAATCCTCTACATCTGATCTGATTTCATTTCATCATGCTAAAAGCGAGCATTTAAACCTTGGGATGACAATATTTATGTTCCAAAGAAGTCGAATTTCCCTTAACTACTTCACTTCGTCATAAGCGCGAATTGGATGAGAAAACCATCACCACTGAGTTGCTGTGATGCTGAAAAGTTATTAAACGCATTATTAATGGATCCAGGCAACACTTCTTGAAAAGGTTATTTAAAGTAAAAGGGAATTCTTCAATTTTTTTTATCTGGATTGCTTGCTATGCAATTTTAATAAAAGACATTTCAAAGATATAATCGCCACTACGCTAGCGCAGTGGTCTAAGCGGTGGTTTCTGATCTTACGTCCGAGATGGGCCCGGCTTCGAATCCCGGGGAGGCTTGGATATTGTGTTTTTGTCTTACTCACTGGCTCTCTTTCTTCCCTGGAACCCGTGGCAATAAATTAAGGATGGGCGACTGCTTATAGCCCACTGAGTTGCTCACGGTGGTCGTTAAACTTCCAATTAAAAAAAAGATATCATTAATGCATCCCTCTCGATATGACTTGTTTTAATTGAAAACAAATAGCAATTGAAAGAGGTGAAAATATTACACACATGTAGGTATTTAGTTTGGGAAAGAAGATATTATTACGAATAATTTGATTTTTTTAAATTTCCTGTAAGAAGTTGACAAGTGTGAAAAGCAAGAGTGCGAAAACCGGATAGTCACAGTATCAATCTCAGATAGGTTCCATCGGTTGGGCATGTTGAGGGGCATTTTACCTTAGTTCTAAATTATGGTCTGTGTATCTGTACATTTCCACCCCTTTTTCCCTTTTATTAGAAGTGCTCGTTGTGACGTTAAAGATTGATACTCTAAAGGATGTTTCCTTGAGTTTTCGATCTTCACATCTACTTTCCTTATCTGTTTAACCTCTCTCGTGTTTGAACCTCTTCGTTCAAATTAATATAACATTTTACAGACACGCGCACAAAGTATCAAACAAATTAGGTTGTTGTGTCTAAACTGTGTCCTTGGGTTTGAACGAGCGAAACATTTCTAGGTGTCATCAGATGTACAAATACTATGATGACAACAATTAAGCCCTCATAGTATCCTATTTCTGGAATGCCACGATAAAATTTAGCAGTTTTTTAGGTTACATTTGTTTTAAAGTCGCCGCAATTCAATTTCTAGAAATCTTAGCACTCAATTTATAACACTTTACAATAAAGTGCTTTGTATAATACCGCCAATGTGCGTCCCCGAAAATTTCGAAAATAAATTATCACATACAGCAAGACACCCGGGATTTAATTTCCTTGAAATTTCAAAATGTTAAGTCTCATATCCCATATCGCTTAACTTCAAAATAATGTTCTAAACTGAAAAAGATGGAAGGCAAAAATATCCATTCTTTATAATATACACAGTTATAATATTTATCAAAACTGCAGTCGCCGCTGCGTATTTCACAATGAACAGAAATACTTCCGAAGTGCTACAGTTCACGCTGTGGGTATCAGTTGATTCATTTGTTTTGTTTTGAGATAGTGGCTACTGCGATTTAAACCACGTTAATTTTGAGATAACTGGTACATCTAAATGTGTATCCTCCCCCGGGAAGGTACGACACAGTTGAGTATATAAACTAAGAAGCCGACAATGCAAATACTTCCGAAGTAAAACCATCCAATCCAACTGTAAATGCAATTTTTGACTGCTGCGTCATTTCTCTGTTATCTGGCCCTTTACACAAAAACATCGTGTGCCTATGTGGGAGAAAATTATTGGCACAGCTGTTCCAAAACTGATTCACACCGAAAACTAACTTCTTTCGGATTAACGTTGCCCTCTTTGCAGTATTTCAATTTTGCTTCATTTCGAAACAGAAGTTTAATCACGAAAAAAAAACCGTTAAAGATTTATGTTTGCAATAACTACAAGACTAGTTTCATGAACCACCGACCACAGAGTTTACAGCAACTTCCATTTTCTAGAGGGCATGCTTAGTACGGTGATGGGTATCAGGGGCAAGGAGACAGCCGCAAGTAAAAACAGGTATCGTCTAGGGCTGAAATAAGGGATCTGTTCTCGCATTCAAATGATATTCACAGAAACCCTAGAAAACCACGAGCCAGTGCACGGGTTTGGAATCTCTACCTATTCCACGAACATGAGGCTGGCAAAAAGGCAACTGTCTCACGTCAATAGTGCACTTCGGTCTAATTTATCAAAGGAAGTCTTAATTGGCTGCAGTAAGCGAACTTTTACTTTTTATAAGGAGCCGGCACACATTCATCCATTCAAACTTCAGCGTTTTTTATGCTTTCCAACCGTAGGTTGAAGACGCGTATATGCTCCAGCTTTGTCCGCCCGTCCGTTTTTCCGCACGGTAACTGGCGTAAAAATGGTTCGATTTCGATAAATTTTAGTATGTGGTAGGGGACCAGCTGGGGACTAACCGTATTGAAAATGGGACAAATGGGGTCAAAGGTCACGACGTAGGAGCGGAATCATTCCATTGCCCTTATGCGTCATAACTTGCGTAAATATGGTTCGACTTCAATGTAAGTTTACTATGTGGTAGGGGACCACTTAGGGACGAACCCTATTGAAAATGAGACAAATGGGGTCAAAGGTCAGGATACAGGATGGCGATCCATTCCATTGCCTTTATCCGATATTATTAAGGTGGACGTCAAGTAGTTTTGCTTCCTATACTTCGAATGGAAAAACTTTTGTAAACATTTCCTTCACAATTAATGTGTTCCCAAGGATGAAAATCTGAACATCGATTAAAATAACTTCATATTATAACTTGGAAAACTTAATATTTTCTAAAACATAACCATAATTATATTAAAAATCAATCACTTTTCCTTTGGTGGTGTTGAAACCAGAGAAAAGATGGCGCGACCTGTACTTTGATGACTTCAGGGAACAAAAAAATGTTGGATTGCATAATTACGGTTATGGTTTAGAAAATATTTAGTATTCCAAGTTATGAAATGAAGCTATTTTAATCGATGTTCAAATTTTTATCCTTGTGAACGCATTAATTCTCCAGGAAAAAGATGGCGCGACCTGTATTTTCATGACGTCAGTAGACAAACAAATGTTGAATTGCATAATTATGGTTATGTTTTAGAAAATATTAAGTATTGAAAGTTATAAAATGAAGATATTTTAATCGATGTTCAAATTTCCATCCTTGGGAACGCATTCGCTGTGAAGAAAATGTGTACAGAAGTTTTTCCATTGGAAGTATAGGAAGCAAAATTACTTGACGTCCACCTTACAGTAGCAATTCTTGTATGTATGTATGTATACATTTTATCTTGAAAACGGCTCTAAGAATTTTGATGAAAGTCGTTAACTTACCGTTTTCTGGTACTAGAAATCAATTTAGCTCGATCTCGACTTTAGGAGAATTCGTTTAGTGGGTTAAATAACCACCCCGAATTATAACGGTTTTAGTGATGGCGTTGTTCCATTAATGTTACCAATGCTTAGACATCTTATGACGTCACAATTTCGCGTTTGAGAATGCTTGCGCGCGGTCACGATAACTCGTGTAACAATCGTTCGATTTCGACGAAATTTTAGTATCTGGTAGGGGATCACCTGGGATGGAACCCTATTTAAAGTGAACTAAATGGGGTCAAAGGTCAGTACATAGTGTTTATGAGACAAGGATATGAAGCGGGAACCATTCAATTGCGGTTATGCGTCATAACTAACGTAAAAAAGGTTCGATTTCGATGAAATTTTAGGATGTGGTAGGGGACCACCTGGCGACAAACCTTATTGAAAATGGGCGAAAGGGGTCAAAGGTCATGACATAGAAGCGGAATTACTTCCATCGCCATTATGTGTCATAACTTACGTAAACATTCTTCAATTTGGATGAAATGTTAGTATGTTGTAGGGTCTTGCCTGGGGACGAATTCTATTGAAAATGAGCAAAATGGGGTCAAAGGTTAGGACACAGGAGCGGGATCTATTCCATAGCCCTTATGCATCATAACGTACGTAAAAATCCTTCGATTGCAACACAATTTTATCATGTTATTTCGGAGGTCGATCAAACCGGTTCTCTTGACTATCATCGAAATGGGATCAAAGGTCAGGGCACAGCACCAAGATTTATTCCACAGCCATTATTCTCATAACTTGAGTGATAACTTGAGTAATGATTTCTGGTATGTTGGAAAGCGTTTTATAATCAATGCATTGCATGATTTTACTAACTTGTTACTTCATATCCTTGTCTCATAAACACTAATTGCAGAATGGTCGCGTTGTCTCCATCATAGCAGTCTTTTTTAAAACATTTATTCCATTTCCTTCAAAAAATTCACTTTTAACGGCATGGGTAGCTTAGGTTCTCTGAATCTTCTTTCCGCTGTAAAGTGCGTCAACGCACACTCACACTGTTTATTTCTTCAGTAAAACTATGGCTTATTTTGGAGCCAATTCGCAATATGAACCGCGTCCAACGCTTTATAAGTTAACTCCTAGTTCAGGCTGTAAACTCACTCCATGTGTAATGCCATCATACCATTGAGGTTTCATGACTATCACAAATACTACAGAGAAATTAAACTCTCTAAAACAAATACATTTCCTGCAAAAAACCTTGTTCCCATAAAAATATTCGGCCTCTAAAAAAAAGTAAAATATTTCGGGCATGCGATATGCGACGGATCCTTTCTGATACCTCAAAAGATACCTACAAAATAAAATCAATACAAAATTCTTAGAAAGTTGGCACTGGTTTTCAAAAAGCCACTAACAAATTAATCCCTGTACCAGGATATTAAAAAAATGAGCTGTGACTTCTTAAGCAACTAACAAGAAATGAGATGAGATGAAGAAATGAGGAAAAAAGAACTTAAAAAAATTACAAACGTTTACCATATCTCGGTTTCACCAGAGTGATTACGGCGTTGGCAAAATATTACTTGTTATTCCGTTTCTTAGTGCCCTAAAATTATGATCTTACATATTTTCGAAAAAGACGGTAAATTTCTTCCGGTAGTTATGTGTATACTGCTGTTAAAAACTCCCACTGTGTTTCCCCGGGTGATTCTGATTTTAGTGTAGTTTTTCTCTGAAGTTAGCAGCCTTACCTTAAGAATAAAATCACGAACATCAATAAATCTTACAAATCGTTAATTACAAGTCGAGAAACCGAAATACGGGTATATTTAGTTTTTGTAGCGAAATCGCAAATTCTGGTTATGCTGGACATAACATTGAGCAATTTCCATTTGCTGGGACAAAAAAAAAAAAAAAAAAAAAAAAAAAAAAAAAAAAAAAACATTTTGTACTTTTGAATAATAGAGATGAGGAAAGAACATCGATGTTTTAATCTCGATGTTGAGGAAGCCGATATATCAAAAAAAACATCGGGGTTTCTTGACCGATGCTTCAAACTTATAAATAACATTTTCTACGAAATGTTAAAAATTTCTTTTTATTGCATTCTTATAAAGAGGAAGGGAATTTCAGCTTTCTGTTATCTGCTTTAGTCGACGATTTGTTGTCGAAAATCGAGTATTTTTCCTCGATGCTACGGGAGTCGATACATCGAAAAATCAGCGAGGTTTCAACCGATAAATCGAACGTTTTAAGAAATATTATTAGTTACTCGATGTTGAATTGGTGAGTAACCACAGTTATACTCAGCACAGATTTCACCCCCAATGTGCCCATGTACTGCTGCAGATGGAAAAGTGTGAATTCTTCGGCTTATTACAAAATCATTGAAGTTTCCACCAATAAATAGAGCGCTTTAACGAGTTTTATTTCTTACTCGATTTTGAACTGGTGAGTGATCTCCGTTATATTGAACAAATTATAACCCTGAGATTGGGTATTTACTCCAGCAAATCGAAAAACAAGAATTATTTGGGTAATTAACAGAAACATCAATGCAGCCGGAATAATTAACCACAGATGTTCAACATCGACGTACCGAAAACTCCTTCTGAAACAATATTGTTAGATCGCGTAATATCATATGCTTCTGAACCATTCGGTTCGTTGAATAACCAGTCGTAATGACGAAACCCTAGCATTGCAACTGATTTTTAATTTTTATTTTAGTTTAATTTTAAAAATATATAGTGCTTTTAAATTCTTAAATATATCAGTCTTGCTTAAAAAAATATTCGCTTTTATTAACACGCGTTCTAGGTAAGCACATAGTTCACAAATATTTTTGGAATAAGTTCAACTGAAATATAGATGTTGAAATGAATATTTATAAAAAGTGAATTGTCGTCAATGATTTGGGATGATTTGTGCTGGAAATGTTTCCAGTCATAACATTAAAGATTTTTAGTGTTTTAATGTTACAGTAAAACGTCAGTTGTCCGTGTATGGAACTCGTGAGCCCAGATAATGAAAAAAACACGGTAAATCAAAATTACTTTTTATTGGGTTAAATACACAAAAAAATTGATAAAAATGTAAGAAAACATTATTCTATTATGTCAATACAGAATTAAACATATTTGAGTTTATCAATATAAAGACCACGATTTTTTATTGTTTTCTGTTGTTTTACAAATCCACTCACATAGAACATTAAGAAAGGATGAAATCTGTGTGTAGTACAGAGGACCATTGGTAATCCTAGCCCACGGATAATTAAGCAACGGATAATCGGCGATTTATTGTATTTCCAAATTATTTTCATTCCGACTATTTATGCAAACAAAATAGTTTTGTATATCGCTCCATTTTGAAATGCATGGAATTCCAACTTCCATCGCGGTATTGGTCTGTACATTGTAAAAGCTGAAGCTCAACTTCTGAATATATTTTTTTATCTAAATAAACTGAAAGGATTATAGAACATCGCAGGAAAGTTACAATGAGTTACCCTGTAGATGAAGGGATTCCATTTGTTATGTAAAGAAATATCAATAGTCTTCGCTTTACCTTTAAAGTGACATTTCTTAATGTACGCATGTATTTTGAGAGCCTGAAAGCTTTTTACAATACATTAATAATATTAGTTTAAGTAAATCATCCATAATGAAATTGTTCAATATAACACTTACGGTTTCTTTTTTTCTTCAGGGAGTTTGATTTGAACACATAAAGATTTTTTTTCAAAAATGTCAGCATATTTTTTGTGCAGTATTTTACTACGAAAATAAAATACATATTTCAAGAAATTTTTGAATTAATTGTGTATTTCACGCTGTTGGTTCCTCGAGGAATGTTGGAGAATCTCCAGCGAAATTAAAAAATACGTCTGAGCAGTTGACTTGCCTTAGGTTACTTCTGTTGAAGTTCTTTTGTGATAAAGGTTTCACTTAGTAATGAGAACTGTACGCTGCTCTTTCGAAGTTTCTCTTTTTCTGTATGTAATAAATGTTTGTTGTTCTTGACTTTGTTTAGTAGAGCTCTCCTTAGAGTCCACCACCGCATACGCACTTCATTTAAAACCTTACGGGTCAGCATGCCGCTGTTTCAAAGGTTAGGTGTGCATACTGAGGGTCAAGTTGTGTTTTCCGCAGGTGAACTTGTGGTGTACATATGGACTGTAGTTGTTACGTTCAGTAGATGAAAGCGGTTCACACTATCGGAATCAATCGCATAAGATGCATCATGAAAGAATTGTCATCTTCAAAATTCGCATAAGATGCCTTTTCATGAAGGGAAAAGTAAAACTTCCGTCGGAAGATGTTCATTTATCAGCTCTACATCGAGGAGGGTATATCAGGAGCAAATCTCTCACGCAGGGACAATTGTTACAGCGGATTGTGGTTGCATTAACCGCCAGGGACTGCCAGGACTCCTCGACGTCGGTTCCGTGCACAATACGAGCAGTTAAGTGAGCTTAAGAGAGGACGTATATTTGGGCTGAGAGACGTTGGTTGGTCAAGTAGCCGTATTGTCAGGCATTTGGACATACGTGTCGCAGGAATGGGATGATGCTGGCCTCGTGGGTCAAGGAGGACACACAACAAAGAGCCGTACGGTGGCGATGGCGGCAGAGGGTAACGACGGAAAGCAAGAATCGAGCGATGGTAAGAACCGCACGAAAAAATAAATTTATTCGCTCAAAACTATCCGTGGTCAAGTTGCGCCATCTACAGGTACGGAAGTGACCATCCGGACCATTGTTAGACGACCTTCAACACGGGGACTACATTCGAGGAAGCCACTCCGCCGCCTGCCTGTGAGCATCACCGGCGCCGGTTGCATTGGTGTAGGGCCCGATTAGCGTGGCATAGTGTCCAGTGGCGTCGTGTTATTTTGAGGGCTGAGTCACGGTTTGCTTTTGGTACCGATAACCTGCGCATACGTGTCTGCATACGATCTAGCCAGTGAACGGATCTTATCTTTCCCATGCAACAGCACACTTCTTGTACACTGGGAGTGACGATTATCTGGAGAGCCTTTTCGAAAAATTGCTTGACGCTTTCGGTTGTCCTCCGTACAACCCTCGCGTCTCAGCTGTAAGTCTACAACATTCTACAACCTGTTGTGTTGCCATTTCTATCGCATTATCACAGAGAAATTTCCTAAAAGGATAATGTCCGGCCACATACGGCACGGCTATCAAACACCTGCCACCGTAAAGTGTACACTCCTCCATTACCAGCCAGATCGCCTAACCTCTCACCGATCGAACATGTTTGGAACATGATGGGACGCCACATATGGCTATTTCGGAATGTCGGCGAATTTCAGCACAATTTGGACACCATCAAGCTATACTACAGGACAGCATCCATGAGCTGGATGCGTATATGCCTCGCCAGGTAACCACTTGTATCGGAAAAAGGGGTGGTGCTACAAAGAAGTGATTTCATCCACTCGTAATGCAGTTTTATTCGAATAAATGGTCCAACTGATCTGGAATTGCGGTAATTTCCTTTCCTATATATGTACATTGCACATACAAACTTTTATCTTCGATTGGATGATTCCTTCTGGGTGCTTGCCCTTTTTCTTCCCAAAGGGTAGATATGTATAAACGTCGAGTGAATAATTGAGTTCTAAATATTTGTTTTCTTTTAGTTAAGTAATGTGAACATCAGAAACAGAAGGATTTCAACCTGTCATTGCTTCTTTTGCGATTTTTTTTGTTTATCTCAATCTTCCGCTGCTATGTGATTTTGAAATTTATTTGCTTCCATGCTTTCGTCTTTTCCTTTCATGGTTTGAAATGTGTATTGCTATTAAAACATTTGACCAGAAAGTGCTCAGAGATCTGAGTACGAATTGCTCTGATCCGTTCTCTCCTACCTGTCTGTTTAATGAAATATTTATGTTGCACCGAAGATATGTACTAGAAGATAATGAGTCACGTAAACTACTGTATAATGAAACAGGCCGTCATGTTTGCAAACAAGTACTGCAAAAAGGCTTTAATAGAATAACTACCGGTGTCATAGATGCAAGCCACCCCAAATGAATGTACATATTGATATGCACAATTAACACTAAATAAAAATGAAGATTCTTATAACAAATGTTAAATATACTATTTGCAAAGTTTTACATTTCGAAAGTTTTTAATTACAAATTGAAAAATACACTTAGAAAGTAGATAACTCGTAATATGTTATCGTGTTGTGCTTTTAGTTATATTGCCTTCTAATTTTCCGATCATTGTTAAAGTTAATCTCTGCTGATGAATATGAAGATGTGGGCATTTCTAGATACAGTTGTCTTTCTGTTGGTCTTTAACAACTTTAGAACGTACGAACTCATTAAATTTAAGATTAGGCGTCTTACAAAAAGACTCGCGAATGTGAGGTACAGAATTGTGGCTTTGACTGTCCTATTTTAAACTCAGATGCCACGGAGAAACCCAGCCGAGCAAGGTTTATTGACACCATAAGAGATATGCACAGGCCATTTGGTAGAGTAAAATATACGTCTACTTATGTACCCCTTTCTTTCACACAAGTATGTTCTTTTGTGCTAAATTCTTTAGCTCTACAGAGTTTAAAATGTGCAGAACTCCATTAGTTCCCGCCATTATTTTAAAAGTGCAGAATTCCATTAATGCTTCCATCTTTGGTAAAAACGTTGAACTGTCATGACTAGCATGGAGTTGCGAGTACCATTTACAAGGGAAAATCATGCCAGACGACTAGGCTGTGGATGGTAACCTCTATTATAAACAAATAAAGTGGGTGCATGATGCTGTGCGCCAACACCACCCAGCGTTCATCTAATGGAAACGGGCACTGTTGCTATTGAACAATGCCCCAAGTCACACCTACATAATGTACAACGAAAACTGCTGAAATTAGAAGGGGGTTGAGACTCCACTCTGGACTCTATGCAGCCCGGAATTAAGCCCATCCTACAACACCAGTTTCGCTATAAATTTTATATCCTACAAAGACGGCACTCCACTTCCATGGGAGACGTGAAATCTTCCGAGTGGTACCGCTGTGGGATCAATACTCAGGTGGAACGTTAGCAAAGGACAGTGGAAGAAAACGACCTATACCTTGCATAACGAGGTGAGCGTCGTGTAGATATTTCATATCCTACAAAGACGACACTTCGCTTCAGTAGTAGATGCGAAACCCCTCGAATGATACCACTTTGGATCATTGCTCCGGTGGAACGTTAGCAAATCACAGTGGAAGACGACGGCCTGTGTTTTGCTGAACGATGTGAGCGTGTATTCATTTCGAACATCGTTTAGCTTTTTAGCTGCAAATGGAAGAAAATTTTGGTTCACGTTGGTACATAGCGTTGATTTTAATATCACTAGAAGCACAGTTCTTATTGAAATACCAACTATTTCTCCTTAATTCCGTCCCTATAACAATGGAATCAGCATTCATCCTATGTGTACCTGCGAAAGTTGGCCTTGCTAATTTCCAGGGGGACTGAAATGGAATTATTACTCTCTGCATGCCCTTTAAGGGCGAAATCCATAAGTGTGATCAACTGTTAATCGTGACAGTCTTGACACGGAAACATATCTGTTCTTCAGGAATGACATCCATAGTAGAGGCGAACAAGTAAAACCTTGGGAGGATGACAGTTTCTGTGAGCTAGAAGCGATATCGGACGGCAGTTCTACGGTAGTGTATCTTAGATCTACGCTTCTGCAACAACTATTCAACTGCTTTCCTCCAGTCTTTGGGTAAGCATTTCAAGAGGAGGGCTCAGTTCAATATCTTATCCAGCACATAGGTACAACAGTCGGGTAGCAGTTCACTTGCTCTTGCTGTAGTGCTATGTCTAAACGGATATTTCTTCACCTTTTGCTTTTTGATACACATAGATATCTTGGGGTGGCAGACAGACAAGGTTTCCTCAGGGGTGGCATCAACATCATACGCTCCTAAAGCCTCCGTGGCACTGCATGAGCGATCAAAATTTTTAAAGTTATGATGTGAAATCTGCTCCTCCATCTAGAACCCCATCCTTTTCGTCATAACCGAACACTGTAACCTGTGGAGCAAGAACGGGCAGTATGATCATCTAACTTCCTACAAATTTTGCGAAAGATGATCCAGAGGTCATCCTGACGAGGATCACCAGCATTGAGAAGTTCCCTGTTTCATTGTAGTTATTTAAAGTTGCAGATTTGTGCCCTGCTGTGGTCAAGACACAAGTTATAACGAATTCCTTTGTCCGGCGACCTGAACCTCTGCAGATCTTCGGGAACTTGTTCTTCTCAGGAATCTTTCGCATAATACGAAATGGAAAGGCAAACGGGTCCGGGAGGGAGCACAGGGTTTTCTGCAATGATCAAGAACTGAATGAATGCAACTGGCTAGAACAACCACCGCCCTCTCAATGTTACAAGGAGCTGTCATTTTACAGAGCAGCATCAAATCCATGGTGTATTTTGTCCGCTTTTCGACTGAGTCACCATTTAATTTCAGTATTACAGGTGAATGATCGCATTCCAGTCCGGCGACAAATGGGATCTGATAGAAGTACCCCTAAAAAGTGGAGGACAGAAAGATCAATGAAATCTGCTCCACCACGTAACAAGGAGGAGGTCGAGACGAACTGTCTTGTTACGTTAATTGCAGTATTGTCAATGTATTGCGAATGTACCACCCCAGAACTATTACAATTTCCACTATTCCAATCATGGTTTTAGCATTCCTGTCTCCAGCGATAACAATGGGAAATGTCTCAGAAAGGACACGCCAAAATCTTTATCAGAGTGTACCTTCGCTGAACTGTTATGAAGAGAAACTAATGAAATTAAGCCAGAGTTTGTCTTTAGCGTTACAGTCCATATATCTACTTACTTGGGAACTTTGAAGGGTGTGGTGTTAGTTGTCCACCCGTTCGTGACATGAAGTCATTACCCTCAGGTTCATGTCTGTGAAGATCTTCGTCCTTCAGAAAGACATGATAATTCGCAATACTGACACGCTTGACTTCAGGTGTGAATTTAAACTCAAACATAAGGGCAAAATAGATGTCATGATGTTTGTAGAACCGTGCAAACGCTAGAAGTTTATTCCTGATGCCGTTTGCATTCCGAAACGTGCTTAATCTGCACACAACACGCTAATAGGTAGCTCAATGTGCATAGTGTTTTACTTGCAATAATCACATAAGCAAACTGCAGGGACATAATTGATCCAATTACTGGAAATTTCAACATTGGTGTGCAAATGGTCATTTTGAACCGCACCATGTATGAAACTCCGTCGACAGTTCCCTGAGACCATACCCGCCAGCTGTTTTCGTTCACAGGATCGCCGTCTGCTGTAAGAGTTTTTGTCAGTCGCTCCATTCCCGAATAATCTGTGTTAGATTTGTACTTGAAAAGCCCAGGGCGACGGCCATTCGGGAAGATTCTGGAAACGGCACGCTTGGTAACCAAATATCATGCCACGCTGAAAGTCGCTTAGGTCACTCGATTTATCCATTCCAACTCTCATATTTACCTTAAATGATGCTCTTTGTCTGTCACTGCATTCCCGGTAAATTTGTGTTACAGTTCTACTTGAAAAAACCAGGAAGGCTGCCATTCAGAAGTTTATCGAGCCTGCACAACTGTAACTTAATTAAAATACCACGTTGAAAGTCACTTACATCACTCGATTTGACCATTGCAACTCTGGTACTTATGCCAAACGGTGCTCTTTGTTTGTTGCTCTTTTAGAGGTAAATTTTTGTTACAGTTTTACTTAAAAAGCTCAGGACGATGGCAATTCGGAAGCCTCTGGAACCGACACGCCTGTAAACAACTATCATGCCAAGTTGAAGGTCGCTTAAGTCACTCGATTTGCCTATTCCAACCCTCATTCTTACTGTATCTGATGCTTGTGAAGTATGTCTGCCCTATTAGAACCGCATACATCGCTCGCGTATCGTTTTCCTTTTGGAGTGCAGTGTAGCAAATAAATTGGCATCTAGGTGTACATGCCTTGTACCTTTTTAGAGGGACACAGCTGAGCTTCTAATTTAAATATTTGCCTCATGGCATTATTTCGGATTAAAAGAAGTTACTAAAATTAAGCAAGTGTGGTCTTTGGTTTGAGTGCACTTCTGAAATTACATTACTCACAACGAGAAACAACAGAAAAGAAAAATGGAAGGACACAGGAAGATATAAAAGTAGAGGAAAAACGGAAACACCATTTTTTTCTGCAATTCCCATCCATTAAGATAGTTGGCATTCTTATTGCCGTAATGGCTAAACTGAGATTGTGATGATAACGTGTGTACAAATTCGTGTAAAATAATTAGCATATATAAATAAATAAAAAATATCCCAGAAAAAAATTAAATGTATGTTGTGGAATAACAATGTGTGTGTCGATAGTTTAACATCCGAATATTATACATAAAAATATAGAAACTTAAATTCCACCTCAGCAGGATTTTTGTCTGTTTAGATAGACAGAAAGGATAAAAATCGTAGGAAACACATGTTTAGTTGTTCTGTAGATGGAGAGATTCCATTTGTTATATAAATAGCAACAGTCACCCTTTTTCCGTAAAGTGAAATTTGTTAATCTACTCATTTATGTTGAGAACATAAATACTTTCTAAAATACATAAATAAAATTTATAAGGCTTGAATTTCATAACGAAAATATTCAATATGACATTTACTGTTTCTTCGTTTGGTAAAGGACGTTTGATTTTGGACACATAAGGCAAAATAAAAAAAAAAGTTATTGCGGCATTCTTTGTTGCAGTATATTACTACAACATTAAAATAAATAGGTAATGAAAATATTAATTTGATTGTTTTATATTTCCTGTATTGTTAATCTAGGTACCCTGGGATAATTACCACCAAAATGCTTATGATCAGGTTGTGGGGGCCGGACGAATTAGAAATTAAATTGGAAAATTCGTTTGAAATGAATGTAGCGACTTTATTCCGCAGGTGTGACGATGTAACCGTGACAGTAAATTAACGGAATGCTAAGGAGTTCCAACAATAACTTTTTCCTGTTGAAAAACAGAAATCATGACTATCTGTTTCTAGATAGCTCAGGGGATATATATGGTGCCAAAAGGTTTGCATTAAAGCACAATAAATTTAATGCATGTCGTTCTTTGGTCTAGAAACTCTTAAAGCTAAAGCTTATTTTACCGTTTAAGATGGAACCTGTATATTTAAAATTTTACTGCAATAAATAAATGTGTTATGTGTAACCCTACATCGCTACCTCAACCAGCTGCTTGCGAACCGTTTTGCCATGAAAAACATTCGCTTCATACGCACGCTATGTACATGCAAAGAATAGCAGTGCAAATTCCCTTGTACTTCTTCCGACTAAGGGCCGTTCTCTTTTGCGAGTGTGGTGGCATTTACTGGGCGATGCACACTTTAGTACGTGTACCGTCGAAAAACTGTGGAAGGATGAAAAAAATATGTTGAAGTACGTGTTAAAAAAGTCCTTTTAAGAAATTAGGGTGATTTTTTTTTCTCAGGTGCTCTCGCGGAATGCAATGCAGTGTTGCATTAGGAGAACCGTTAGATCCTTCTTCCAGTTAGCAGCAGTCGAAAGAAAATTAAGGAATTTAGTATCAAAATAAGTTGTACAAACATTCCTTTCGAAAAAAAATGACATGTATTAATATATAAATAATATTTTAGAGCTCTATAGCAACAGAAATCTCGAAATACTGTGTAAAGCTCCCTTAACAGGACCATCCGATGGAAAATAACGACTGGTCTACCAAAATAGGTGATACGAATGCAGTGGCGGCTTGTGGTTGAAAAAATAAGTGAAGAGCTACAAGAGCAATATGAAAAGATATCTACTGTCTTCAATGAAAATCACTATATGGGGACTGACCTATTTTTTGTATATTAGATCAATTCTTCTTTCTTTTAAAGCTGCAAATTTGTCGATTATGTCGTCATAGAATGATTGTTTCTTCGTGAGCATCAATAAAATATCTTTCTGGATAGAAATATTTGCCAAAGAAGCAAGTCTGTCTTGAGAAATAGGATTTCTTCAGTAAGTTTGTATTCTATTAAAGCAAGAAATCTTCTTTCCACTGACACACTTGTAGATGTAATGGTTAAAATGAGGGCAACCAATTTATAAGATGCTGTAAAAATGTCTTTATCTTCATGAAGCACTCGAAGAAGTTTTGAGTCGATATATTCCTTAATTTTTCGTTGGCATATAAAAGAGTCAGTTGATTTTTAAGGCGCTGGAGTTTAGTAAATATTTTCCCGTAAAAATGTTGTCGATTTTCAAAAGCGTCAGAGGGAAAGCTTGAATTAAATTGTTCGAGTTTGGTTGTGTCAGCAAGACAAACAAATTGAAGTTTTTCACTGTCTTGAAATATTTTATCTATTTCCATGAGAATGTGGTCTAAAATTTCAAAATACAGTTGCTTATAATTTCAAAAAATTGTTTCTTGTGTAACAGCAGCATATTCCCGTTTAGATCTGCTTATTTCTGTGATTTTGCTAGCTTTTCTAGTGTTTCAAATACTTCATCGTTCCTTTTATGACTCAAAATTTCACGAGTTTTTTTTTTTAATTTGAGTTACACAGTGGTTTATGTCTAGTGATTTTTTCTGCAAAATTTCCAATAATAGATCAGTGGGGACAAAAATTTCATTAAATACTATTGCCAAAAATGTAAATTCAAAAGTGTTCATATCGTTTAAAAACCACTTGGCAATTTGAATTAAATTCTTGTCTGATTGCTTACTATTTGTCAGAAATTCGAATACTTCCATCAATTTATCCCAATCTTCAACAATTACACTTACTAACTTCGAAGTGGAGAACCATCAAGTTTCTGCTATGGTTGGTATGCGTCTTGCGGTTGTAGATGTGAGTGTATAAGGTCGCTTCACTGAGTGGTGAAAAAACGAAGGAATTCCAGTGAGGCTTGTGTAAAATATACGACACTTTGAAATTTTAGAAAAACTCTGCTGTAATACAAAGTTCAAACGATGTACTAACCAATGAACAAAAACAGCTTGAGAAGCTTTATCCTTGATTTTTTCTGCTGCCTATTTAAGTGTCCAGACATTCCACTTGCCCCATCGTAAAATTGTCCTATTAATTTGTGTTGATAATCGAATTGTTCCAAAATTTTGTGTAGCATTTCGTATAAAGCTTCTGACATTCGATCTCCACTCACGTCGTGGAAACCCAAAAAACGCTCAGCCAATACACCTTCCGAATCAACAAATCTTATTATTAAAGAGCACTGAGAAGTCTGATTTATGTCTGTGGTGTCATCTACTTGAATAGAAAAGCATTGAACTTCATTTATTTCATTTTTAACGTGATCGTTTATATATATTCAGAAATGCATTTATTTAATTCATTTTGAATAGTTTTTGAGTCACCTGTGAAGACATTTTTTTTATCTTTTCGTATTGAATTTCTAAAGGACTTCATGATATCCACAATGAAAGTAATTCCTTGAAATTTCCACGATTTATCGAGACCATGCTTTCGTCATGGCCACGGAATGCTAGTTCTTGTTTGCTCAAATATTATACTGCATCAATCACTGTCTGCAGGAAAATTCTATTTAAACGAACGTTGTTTTCGTTGAAATGCACTTTCAAAAGCCTAGCATTCTCCCTCTGGGCATCGGCAATGGTGTTCTGATTTTTTCAAAATTCCTTAGCATTAACTCGCATTTTAGGTGTTCGCTAGAATCACCATGTTTATGAAGTGATCGTGTTATATTTAATAAATCTGAGAATCAGTCTTTATTCCACGACGAATATTTATTACTAAAAATTAAGCAGGGCCAACAAAATAATGTTTGTAACACAGAAGTACTACAAAGCCATTTATATTCAGTAAACCAACAATTTTGAAAATTAATATTGTAAGATTTACCGATCTTTTTGATTTCTTTTTTAGCAACAATTGTCAGTGAATCTGTCTGTCGTCCTTGAAGTAAAATGTCTTTTTTATCTTCATCTTTCCACCGATTAAATGGAGTTTTTAATAAATTACAAACAATGTCGTTCACAGGATACATACTTTAATTAAAACTATCACTAACTGTTAAACTGTACACGAAATTACAGTAACAGTTGAACTTTGTGACAAATAATCAGAAAGCACGAAAAAACTAATATCTTTCGGAAAGTATGTACCACTACACTGCAAGATACCCTGGGTAAACCGTCCCGTTTCACCGTGATCTCCTCCGAAGGTCACGATTCCATCTGCAGAGCTTCGGCGCCGAAAAGTAAAACAGTTCACTTGCGCGCCCGATAGGGGAGGTTGATGTCACGGGTACTGTAGCAACTCCGTGGAAAGCTGCAGACTTCCAAGGGTTTTCATTTCGGCTCTTCACTTGCACTGTTTTGCGTATGAGGACTTGTTTTCCGTATTTAAAGCGCTACTGGAATTGATATCTAATGAAAATTTTGAGTATTTTGTAACACAATAGAGACAAAAAAGAATATATTACACACTGAATAAAACTTTATTTTAAGTAAAATAGGTGAAGAGGCTCTTCACGTATTTCACCTGAAAAGCCGCCATTGTACGAATGTTCTCGTTTGGATAAAATATTTCTTTTATTTTATAAATACTATTTACAGAGTTCTGTAATACGTTCACTGTCGAAATACTGTATGATATTTCACTGACAGGAGCTTGAGATGGTTCTTCAAAATAGCGGCCGTCGGATAGAAGGTAAGGAATGATACGTTGATATTGGTTCTAGGAATGTCCTTTTGCGAAATAAATTCGAAGTGTCATTTTATTATTAACATTTATGGATGTCTATAAAACATGCACCCACGCAAAGTTTTAACGTAGTTTTAAATTGAGTATATTTGGTTAACACAATGGTTACGTTAGTCACTGCAGAAGGAAACATCGTGTGATTTATGTGTATGCGGATTGTGGGATAAATAATCATCAAATAGTTACATAGGATTAAGAGAATGTTTAAAATACAGGAAAACCACTGCGATGTTTAAAAAATTAACGGCCAGTGAAAAAAAAATTAATCCTATCACAAAGCGACATCTATTGGATTTGAAATGAACATAAGATATAGTGCGTCACTGTTGAACTATCATTCACCAACTAGATGGCATCTCATGCGCAGTAGTGAATGCCAAAAAAACCATTGGTGTCAAACATTTTCTTATGTTACATACATACTTACTTCATTTCTCCCTAATAGCTTTCCCCTATAATATAAGTTTGATGATAGGCACCAGATATCATGCTAGAAATGCACATGCAGTGCTTAAAATAAAAATGCTTCTATGAACACCTTCAATCCTCTTCAATAGTCTTCTAACACATTTGTTGAGCAAAAGCTTCCAGCAGATATTGTATGTGCAACAGAGCACGTAAAGTGGACTCTTTTATCCCAAATTGAAAATTAATCGTAATCTAAACATGTTAAAAGTTGAACAACTCTCCAAATGTTCAGCTTTGAAAGCGAAATACAGAATATTAATATTAGTTTCAGGTGAAAATAGCTTGCACAAAAAATTCCACAACTCCGCAAGATGCAGAAATGTGTGTTAACGGGCTGCTATCTATCGAACGATGTGTGAGATGGCAACACATGAGTTATGTATCGATCTCAAAGGCTTTACTAATTTTGCTAGGCCTACTTGGAATACGCAGATCATTCCATTAAAAAAATAGCGTAGAAACTTCATATTGAGAGAAGGAACAAACCTAACACACTAAAGTTAGAGTCTAGAATTCCGTTCAACATTCCGTTCAACTTTTAACATGTTTAGATTACGATTAATTTTCAATTTGGGATAAAAGAGTCCACTTTACGTGCTCTGCTGCACATACAATCTCTGCTGGAAGCTATTATAAACATACAATATCTGCTGGAAGCTATTATAAACATACAATATCTGCTGGAAGCTATTATACTCCGCGAGATGCAGAAATGTGTGTTAACGGGCTGCTATCTATCGAACGATGTGTGAGATGGCAACACATGAGTTATGTATCGATCTCAAAGGCTTTACTAATTTTGCTAGGCCTACTTGGAATACGCAGATCATTCCATTAAAAAAATAGCGTAGAAACTTAATATTGACAGAAGGAACAAACCTAACACACTAAAGTTAGTGTCTAGAATTCCGCTCAACATTCCGTTCAACTTTTAACATGTTTAGATTACGATTAATTTTCAATTTGGGATAAAAGAGTCCACTTTACGTGCTCTGCTGCACACACAATCTCTGCTGGAAGCTATTATAAACATACAATAATCTGCTGGAAGCTATTATAAACATACAATATCTGCTCGAAGCTATTATACTCCGCGAGATGCAGAAATGTGTGTTAACGGGCTGCTATCTATCGAACGATGTGTGAGATGGCAACACATGAGTTATGTATCGATCTCAAAGGCTTTACTAATTTTGCTAGGCGTACTTGGAATACGCAGATCATTCCATTAAAAAAATAGCGTAGAAACTTAATATTGACAGAAGGAACAAACCTAACACACTAAAGTTAGTGTCTAGAATTCCGTTCAACATTCCGTTCAACTTTTAACATGTTTAGATTACGATTAATTATAAATTTGGGATAAAAGAGTCCACTTTACGTGCTCTGCTGCACACACAATCTCTGCTGGAAGCTATTATAAACATACAATATCTGCTGGAAGCTATTATAAACATACAATATCTGCTGGAAGCTATTATACTCCGCGAGATGCAGAAATGTGTGTTAACGGGCTGCTATCTATCGAACGATGTGTGAGATGGCAACACATGAGTTATGTATCGATCTCAAAGGCTTTACTAATTTTGCTAGGCCTACTTGGAATACGCAGATCATTCCATTAAAAAATAGCGTAGAAACTTAATATTGAGAGAAGGAACAAACCTAACACACTAAAGTTAGAGTCTAGAATTCCGTTAGGGGAAAATGGGAGAAAGGGCCAGATCAATAAATAAAGAGTTAATGCTAGGGCTGGAGAAGAGGTTTAAAAAAAACGTTTCTCTTTTCTGTTACTACTAGGGATCTAGAAAATAGTTTAATGACATCTCTAAGAGGTTGGAGGATTCCTAAGAAACCCACTTTGTTTGGGGCCTTTGCGAATTTAGATATACCCCAGAGTTTTGCGCTCTAGGACTATATAAAATGTTACTCTAATTATTGATAATACAATCATAATAAGGAAAGCAGTAATAGAAAGAAAGGTTGTTTAAATTCTAAATTTACCGCCGTTATGTGCTAAACATATAGATTAAAGAAATTTGGGTCCTTTTTTACTGCAAATTGTTTAGAAGAGATAGAAACCGACCTGGCTTACGCAGTTCGGAACTCAAATCATGTAATTATTTAAAAGTCGAACAGGTTATTTTTTAAGATCTTGCTCCTGAGAGAATGTTAATTCAACATCGAGGTCACGATCTTTTTCTTGAATACGGACTTTAGTGGGAAATTATGCTGTTATCCTTGCGGTAACATGGTTTATCCCGGGCCGGGTTAAATAGGAAAACTAGAAAAAGAAACTGTTTTTGGCCGACCCAGCTCAACTGAAAGTAAAGTTCGACAGTCTTGACGTTCCCCTTGTTCATGATTGTCTTTTTACTCTCAACAAAGGTTAAAGTTATTTTTTTAATAAAAAAATAATTTAACCTTTCTTCAATGATGTTAACTGAGTCCTTACTTCGAAATATGTATTCTGATGAAAACGTTTGGAGTCCCCATGATTCAAAACCCGTAAACTGACAGAATAAAACACTTACTTCTTCCTAGCACAGGCGAATCGGCTATCTGAAATCATCCACGCCACTAGAGCGCGGACCAATGAGTTAACGATTTATAAAATTTCCGAGCCTTGCTCCAAACGATGGTGCACCTACGCGACTTTTTGAAATTTTGGCAGTCATATTTTACTGTTCTTTTCTTGCAGTTTCACTTATTTTGTATTAGACATTTTTCTTCGGTTTGTTTCCGTTTATTGTTTCTCTTTAGTAGAGACTTGCTGGAATGTTTAATCCTACCACTCAACCAACACACTTTATCTTCAACCTCTTGTATCTGTCTGGTGCTGTTTTAAAAGCTTGGTAGGTCATGTGGTGTTTTCTACGGGTGAACTTGTGGCGCAGATGTGCGCTGCTGTATTTGCTTTGAGTGAAGGAAAGCGGTCGACTATCAGAATCAACCTCATAAAACGCGCTTTCCTAAGGGTGAGGGAGAAACGTGCGTCCGATAGCGTGTATTAATCAACATACGAGCGCATAAGGATTCTCTGTACCGGTGTTAGAACACTGGTCATGCAGGCCGTGCAAGCGTACAGCGGCGTTCCTCAAATATGCTCACAGATAAGACTGCAGTGGCTTTATGGTACCAATGCATTCCACAATTTGCACCAAAGTTTTTTCCCGATATAGACATTTTAGCGTGTGGACTACTGAGTTTTTGTTTTGTTTTTAAAGCATTTACTAGCACTGAATGAGCAAAAGTATTGTCATTCGAATTATTTGTGACCCATGCCAAGGGTATTCTGTTACTGCGAAGTTTTGGACAACAGAAATTTTCAAGTGAGTAAATAATTCTGATTCTAATTTGAAAGCTTCTATGAAAAACCTTTTTAGAAAGGACTTTGAAAAGTAAAATGTGAAGATGAATGTAGGGTACGTTTTTGATGTCTGACGGTTTTCCAAAGCGTTTCGATTTTTCTGAGGCGATAATTTGTGCGGCGTGTTAGAGTTGCTCAGAAAGTAGAAGTTTGATCCATTCTGTAAATGGGCTTTCTCTATTCCTGAGATCAATGGCGATAAAATTCTTTCACACAAAAGATATTTAAATAAGCCAGAGTAAGAAAAACGTATTGTAGGTGTAAAAAACTTTATGATTTAACCGAATTGGTCCTTATAATACTCTGTTGAAATGGAAACCCATACCATCCATTGTAAATATTTACTGTAGTTCACTTACCATTGCTAGGAAAATTACTGATATTATTACCACCGATTTCCAGTTGCTCTGTACGAAGGATTGTAAGAGAATATCATTATTTGTGTTATTCCAAACTGCTGATCACAAATGCATCCGTGGGCAACGTTTCATAATGACTATTAAAACATTCGAAAACTACTTCTGAAGTGCTACCGGTTTCCCACCGCAGTTTTTTGCCGATGTATTTGTTTAAGTTTAAGATTGTGCCTTTGCGGGCACCATTACACCTTATGAAGTTTACCTCACTAATTCTCCCAATGTAGTTACCGACGGATTTGTTTTTTTTAAGATGAGATGTCCTCAGTTGATCCCCTCCTCTCCAGCAAGCGCTACACTGCATTGACATAACAGGATAATCTCAGTCTAATGCGGATGTAAAACGCTTATTTTAAAAAGTAAAGAAACATATCACATTCCGAAAAGATCAAAGTATAATTGAACGGACGTTACATATTTCTGAAATAACAACTGCCTATTTATTTCTTCCGTTCAGTTACTTACCGAAATTTACCTATTAATCAAACTTCGTAATAAACACCATTCAAACCAACGAAGAACGCTATAGGCTAACGCTCTTCAGTTTACGAAAGTGTGACGTGCTGTCTCTTCAACGCGGACAGGTCTATAAAGACAGTGCAACATCGTATTAAAAGTCGTCCAAACAAGCAAAATATGCTACTCGCAGGTAGGCACGCGGTTTTTTTCCATTTGGTTAGGGAACTGTTTATATCGCGTACAATCAAAGGAGAGTCACGAAGAGAAACATTAACAACCCACCAATCAGTAACACTTCGGATTTACACACGATAATTCTGACTTTCAGATATTGCTCGACGTAAATGATGACGTAGGGTACGTTTCCATTTTAAACATCCGTATCGACTTCAAGTATTGCAAATACAGTCAAAGAAGTGTGACGTGTATCCATCCGCGACGTTTGTCTACAGGTTTGTTTGGTTTGAGATCATCGGTTTTAGGATTAAACTCACGGATTGTTAATTTTGAGAGGAGTTATATCCACAGCTGTGTTGCCCCCTTCCCTGCGGTGAGACATACGTGATTTTATAACTAGGGGCCCTGCAATATGAATAAATGCCCAAGAAAATCATTCAATCCAGCGAAGAACGTTATTGGTTAACGTTATGTCTCCTACTAAACTCCAGCAATTTCCGTAAGCAGTCCAATTCCATATTAAAATCGTCCAAACAAACGAGGAACACCATTTGACTTTACTCAAGTATGTTATTAGTATACTTGGAAGCACGGCTGTCTTTTGCATTTCGTTAGTGAACCATTTATTTCGCGTAGTGGCACAAGATGGAAAATGCAAAACAAGCCATCTCAAACATAACTCTTTGAAAATACTGTTAAATCATTTCTTCGGCAATAATTTGGGGTGCAATTGAATTGCATAATTATGCAAACAACCATTTGGACAGAGTACGAAGGGGAGAAAATAAACATCGCCATATGCTCCTCGATTTACAACTGTGTCACTTTCGATATACTTCCGTAAATCTGAAATCCCTTTTCAATACATGTATCATAAACGCTTTGAAGATCCCTAAGTATTTTTTATTGGAGGTTTAACGACCACCGTGAGCAACTCAATGGGCTATAAGTAGTCGCCCGTCCCTAATTTAAGGTCACTGGTTCCAGGGAAGGGAGAGAGCCAGTGCCGTAAGACAAACACAACTTCCATGCCTCACCGGGATTCGAACCCGGACCCCGTTCGGACGAATGATCAGAGGCCATCGCTTAGACCACTGCGCCACCGAGGCGGCGATCCCTAAGTAGTATTAATTCGCATAACATAATTATTGTAAATTCAATTTTTCTTACTTTGAGTATGTTGGTAAGGAATGGAATATGCTGAGTTTTGTAAATCAGTTCAACTAAGGAGACACTCACAGGAGCACTATTGACATCATAAGATACATCCACACATGCAAGGCCGAAATCTTCCGAAAATCGTAAAATTTATGGAATGATTCGTCTGAATTATGTGCAAGCAAGGTCTGTTGTCCGATTGATATGCAACAGTGATTCTATTCATCCATTCTCACTTATGTATTTTGTGTATTGTTCCGAGCAAAGGACATATCACATTGGTAGCTGACTGGATTGGGATATCTGCGCTACTGTCAGATGGAGGAATTACACACCATTGGTTGTTCGGTCTTCCTCAGTTTCCTCCATCAAGGCAGCCGCAGGAAGAGCTATAGTTTTCAGTGAAGCGTCTGTTATTCTGTCTGACGATGCATCTATGGTCGCAGCAGCAGCAGTAGACTGCACGGACCATTTACTTCGAGACATTATGAAATGTAAAGATCCGTCGTTGGGAAATGTTCCAATGGATAGAAAAGTAATACTTTTCGGTGGAGATTTCAGGCAGGTCTTACCAGTAGTGCCAATGGCGATAAAGTTCAACTCTTGGAATCCTGCATTCAAACAAGCAGAATTTGATACTCTCTCGTTTTCCTTCATTTGACGCAAAATATGCGTGCTAATGCCAATGAACGAGCATTTTCTGAACGATTACTTCAATTGGGAAATGAAACACTTAAATGTAGCCATGTAGAAAACATTATTGCGATTCCTAACCGCTTCATGTGTAAAGAAATTTGGTTCTTAACCTTATTTTTGGTAATTTTATATTACGATGCAGGTAATGTAGCTGAATATTCAACCGGAGAGATTGTGTGCCCTTTAAACGATAATTTCTACCAAATAAACAGAAAGGTGCTACGTTTAATTGCAAATAATTCCAAAGGCCATCACAGTATCGACTCAGTCATCACAAATGATCCAACTGAGAAATTAAACTTACCGTTCGAGTACCTGAATTACATTACACCCTACGGAATACCACCACACAACCTCACCCTAAAAGTTGGCGCGATTGCTATGCTCATCAGGAACATGAATTTTGGCTCAGGCTTAGTCAATGGTGTTCGATGCTGGTACGTGGTTTAATTGAAGATTCTGTAAAACTAGAAGTTATTACAAGTGTTGGAAGAGGTAATATTTTTTATGACGAGAATAAAGCTCATATTCACCGATCCCAACATACCATTCTCTATAGCAAGACTGCAATTTCCATTAAAGAGAGCTATAGCTATAAATAAATCGCAAGGGCAGATTTTAAGAAAATTGGGATCTACTTAACTAGCCAGTATTTACTCGCGGGCAGCTATATGTATTATTTAGTCGCGTAAAATAATGCTCCAATAAATGTACAAGTCGTTAAAAACCAAACGAGTGAGCAAAGACAAGATATTGGTAGGGAAGGGATCGTTTTACACAAAAATGTTACTCCTGAGCTTCATGTTGCACCTGGCTCAGCATCCTAAGTTGTGCAGTTGCTTCCCGAATACGAATATATGCATAGCTTTACAACAAATTAGAGAAAGTTGTTACACACATTTCCCTCCTCTAAACAATTGTATTACATCAAGAATTTTATAAAACGTTGTAAATATTTAAATTGCATAAAATGAGATCAGGAATGGTGTTAGCACAAGGGCATCCCTACAAGACAAAGAAAAAGTTTCGGTGAGGTCAGAATGCCTCAAAAATAAGGAATAAAGCATAAAATAAACATGAGACAAAAAAGACAATTAAGGATAGTTACTTTCCAAATAGAATACAATCATCATTGTCTACCCATATCTGCATAAAGGAATCCATACGTTGCTTCCACAATAGTATGTCTTGAACGAGTATCCTCCATCCATGTCATTCTGGCATTTGCCCACGCATCACCCACGTGGTTGTCCACTGGTTTTTTCCTGCCAATTGGTATCTAGGCTAATATTTAATTTATATATCGGTATTCCGTTTTTCTTGCAATATACCCAGATGATTGCCGTTTCAGGGATTTTACTTAGAATATGTCTCCACTATTGTCACTTTCCTGATCCATCAGTTTCTATTCTAATCTTTCCTCGTCACATCAGTCATGCGTTTCTTTATGCTTCTTTTAGTTGTACGAAGCTCCTGTATATTAGTTTTAGTAAAGGTCCATATCTCTGCTCCGTACGTAAGAACTGAAAAATTGCTTTGACTAAACACTTTTCTTTTAAGGTGAAGATCATCTAAATACGTGGCGTCAGTTGAATAAATAAATCCATCGCTCTTTCCACGTTAAGCAACTCACAGCAACGGAAAAATTGTTATTCAGCCTCCGTCGGGGAACCGAATCCCGAATTTCTCGATATCTAGCCGAGAGCGTTAGCCTTACACCACAGCGGCCAACAATTCACGGCGCTATGCTTGTTTTTCTTTTTCAGTCTGCATCTGACATCGGATTTTATTTTTCAGCCAAGCAGCATCTGACATCGGATTTATTTACTCCACTTTTCTTTTAAATCGTGATTGAATGTTGCTCTTGAAAATTGTTCTCTTTCCTTCACATGCTTTTCCAACTAAGTTTTAAACGCCGATTAAATGCTTGATCAATGTGGCATTCTCTTTATATCTGTTGCCAAAGGTAAATCTAGATGTAGGTTAAACTTAAATTTCTCCCATTAATCTTTAAATCTTCATTTCCCGTAAAAGCATTATACATAATTTTTGTTTCCTGTCTCTCTCTCTCTCTCTCTCTGAAAGTTCATTTTTGAACCGACCCTTTTATTCTTGTCACGTAGTTTCTAGATCATACTCTGAAGGATAGTCGCGAAAATGACTATGTCACCACGAAAACAAAGGTGAATTAAATAATTTGCATTTATCCGTATCCTCTTGTTTTCCCATATCAAAGACTAAAAGGCATTCTTGAATGTGGTATTGAACAGTTTGGGTGATATGGTGTCACCTTGTCTCATTCCCATTCTCATTTTTTCTGGCGATGTATCCTGAAATAGCGAACCTTTGCACTTGCCTTTTCACAGATAATACAAATATTGTTAATGTACGCATCTTCATTCCAGAAGGATTTCAAAGACCTTATAATGCTGATAATTTCACGGAATTAAAACCCTTTTCATAATCAGTATGGAAATTCATAATCCGGCGTTCTTTCAGTTAGTTCTCTCAGTACATGGATATAATGTATAGCGCTGTAGCCACTCCTGAATCCAACTTGTTCTCTCGGTGGAGACATGTGTAGTATCTGCTTCAAACGATGTGGAAGAACCTTAGTGACGATTTCATAGTAGCCCCGGCGGCGTAGTTGTCCAAGCTCTGGCTTATGACATCCTTCCGAAAATGATCCGGTTTCGAATTCCTGTGAGGCACGGATGTTGTGTTTGTCTGACGGCACTGTATCTCTCCCTTCTCTGGAACCAATGACCCTAAATTAGGAACGGGCGACTTCTCATAGCTCATTGAGTTGTTCACGGTGGTCATTAAATTTTTAATAAAAAACAAAGATTTTATAAACCATTAATTTCAGGTTGATGGGCCTGTTATTTCCTGACATGCTCAATGCAACTTTTTTTATGTAGCAGGATCATCGTAGCATTGTTCCAATCCTCAGGAATCCTCCCTTTATTGAGCTATCCAGTGAAAAATTGGACGAGTGTATTTTCTATTTCTCCACTTGCTTCTTGTTTAACGTTCACGATAATTCGATATTTACCCTGATGCACTTTCCCGTTTCATGTTATTAACTGAATGTTAATTTTTTCCGGGAAACTGGAGGAAATTTGCTACTGATACCTTTCTTTATGTCTGGATTAATTGTATCATCTCTGTCATATGGTTTTGTGTAGAACTCTTTATTCTTATCAATGTTTGGCATCTACTGTATTTCTCGTTAGGAACCATTTTCTTTTCTAAATGTCATAATTTGTTTTGGTCGCTTACTGAGATGTCCCTTTGTTTTCTTCGCGCTTTTGTGGTTTTCAATTAATTTTTTCACTAATTCACAGTTGAATTTACTTATGTGACTAGTGATACTTTTCCGTACTGTCTTGCATAGCTCTATACATTACACTTTGGAAGTTACATTTTCTAAGCTTGCCCTCATCAGCAGGGTATGCAGCGTCGTACTGTTCACTTGTTGATGCTGTTTGGGCCTCCGACATTTAACCTGGATTTGAATTGCGAGAAGTTCCCAAGCAGTGGTCTGGATAGTGTACGTCGACCAGGGTCATCAATGGCGTGTGGTCGACCACCGCTTGTACTCTAATAAGTCCTTCGATGGTATACACGCGGTACACCCTTCGTATGGGTCCCTCGATAATTCTAGGGTTTTTAGCACTTGTGAGATAGAATGACCCATCTGTCTCGCGCCGACATTGCGTCCACGCTGAAAGTCGCTCAAAACATCACGTGTACCCTATATTAGCCGACTGCTACACACTGTTGAGAAGCCATGTTGTCCAGCTATTTATCGTCAGCGTTCGGTTAGGATCTGTTCGACTCTGCGCGGGGATGCCCATATCAATTTCCTATTACCCCTTTCTCTAATGGTTGGTCTACGGAGTTTATATATGACTGTTTCTTCATATGCAACCCTCTATATATACACACGCTCTATCTGTAGTATTCTGACAACCCTCTGTTGATAGTTTAGTTTATCGTAAGCAGGAACAATACTACTGACCCGGTTATAAATGTGGTATTAGTGCTGTGATGAAACAATATCAGAGATGCGAATACAAGATATCTCGTTCGACAGAATCCTATGATTTCAATTATGGTTTGATAATTGGGTGTCACATATGCAATCGCTCCGTGCGTGACATTCAGTGACTTCGGAGATCCCGAGGCAAAGTTTTTGGTGTGAAAGGCAAATTGCACTTAACTGGGGTTCAATCTGCCAAAAACCGGCCCGATAAAGCTTCCAAGCTGCCACAACGGGACAGGAAAGCTCAACAAAGCAAATGATTGTCCGTTTAGAACGCTAATCGACAGAGTTCCAGATCACACAAAACTGCACAGCGCAGTACTACTGAGAACTTGAGCTCTCAAAATGTTTTCTCAGCTGAAACATATGGAGAATGCACATGCCTAAGATTTTAGAAAGCTTGGATAGACTCACGTGAGTTTGTAGAGACCACAGAAGTTGCGTAATGTAAAGAAAAATGTGTTTATACTTGATTAAAATGGAAAGAGTCCTCCGAGCGAATGTCTAAGAGAGTAGTAGAAAAACGTGTGCCGCCCATTCCAGTTGGCACAGTGTTCTAAGTGATAGCTTCTGATCATTCGTTTGAGATGGGTCCGGGTTCAGATCCCGGTGAGGCATGAATGATGGATAAACTAAAACACAATTTAAGCCGAGCTTTCGCGCTGCACCGGGAGGCTTTGTCTGGGCCACGGTGTATGGTAGTCAGGTGATACAACTCCCCATCGAGTTAGCAGTTTTAATAATGAGTCGTTAATGTAATAGCTCGCCAGGTGGCGCGCTGTAGCTGTGGGCCTGTGGTTTACCCTAATCATCATAAGAATACATGGCGTTTATGATTTCATTAGTGCTAAATCTGTGTTCATCACAAGTATCTTTTATTAATTACATTGTGTAGTTGTCTAGTATAGAAATTCCAGAAACGTTGAAGTTTCTCTACATAAGTCAACTGTTTTTAATTTAGAAGAAGATTAAAATTTATAGTGCAGATGTGTGTCGCACTAGGATCAGTTCAATTTTTATGTTTTAAGGAATGGAACGAAAGCGTTTTGTATCGAACAGATTATTCGACATGTGAAAAACATGTATCAACATTTAAAGCCCCAGGAGATGAAAAACGATCACTAATTTGCCCTTTGATATCAACAGAATTCTGGCAGTGTGAGTTGTTTACGTCATACATGCGCGTCGCCATTTTTAAATGTATAAATGGCGGCCCTCATGAAACCATAGAAATCGCTATAAGTAAACATTTCGTTTTTTTTTTTAGTTTCTTTTTTCTAATTAAAAAAAGCCATTTTACGATGGAAAAAACTATCGACCGCTGTTTTAAACTTGCTGTTCTGCATATGAAAAATGAAATAAAGGTGTGGAAACGTGAAATGCAATACGTGCCTACTAATTAGTGGGATTATCAAACATAAATATGCATATATATAGCTATAATTGACTATATACCGCCTGGCAGAAAAAAACATTCGTGTTTACGAAGCTTTTCAGGTTTTGTTTTTTCAATTTCTAGCAAAACAGCATTCTTAAACCACGAATACTTCTGCCCCTTTCTACCCTAAGAAAGCATAGGTTGGGTCCAGTCAATGGCCCACAAGTTGGTCGCGCCATCTGGTGACAAGTGACATTAACGGACGATTTTTGTTTCCAGAGTCGTACCACTTCACTATCATAAACCGTGGTCTAGGCTAAGCTTTCAAAGCCATCTTAGAGATCCCAATTTAAAATGTTGTTGCAATTCAAAAATTTGATATTATATAACCAAACAGTTATTTTTCACGTTGAGGTCAATGTTTAAACATACTCACGTGTGGAGTCCGTGTTTTAAACGTGATGAGGCGGCATGGAGAGCAATTACCTGTTGTTTCCTTGGTGCTCCAGGCATCTAATATCTACTAAGACAAGATTGCGTTGCATGGGCGTGGGTGGGTCATGATCTCGAGACTTTCATTCGTGGCTGTACCAACACGGTTGTATAAGGTGCTATACTTTTCATCATGCTCCAAAGTGGGGTCGCTCCTACTTGGTTGACTTTTCTGTACAAAACGGTTGTAGTTTTTGAGTCCTTATAGTCTCTTTTATGCTCCTTGTCTTTATCTTGAGTGACCCTTTAGTTACCCCGACGTAGGACTTTGTTCTGCCGTCTGGTTAGATTAGGGGTATATCATAAACTTCCGCTGTGATTTCTTTATTTATGGATGTTTGCTTATAGATACCGTGTCGTGAATAGACGCAGGAGATTTGATAACCACATTTAATCCATACTTTTTAACGATGTTTTTGAACTTGAAGGAGAACTTAAGATAATATATTATGGACCCACAATATCTTAAAGTGATGTTGCTTGTGGTATTTGGAGTCCTGGGTTTAGACATTTGGACCCGCCGTAATATTGAATCTAGTGTTTAGCTAGGAAACCCAGCTGAAAGTCCTTTGTTGAATATAATTATTGTTTCTTTTTATCTGCATTCTATGGTCGAAGAATTAACAAATGCTCTTCTGAACCATGAACTAAAAATAGTTGTTTTATACGAAATCGGGATAAAGCCTTATGAACCGCTGACTTGTTTTATAGTTGTTTTATACGAAATCGGGAGGATGACTTTATGAACCGCTGACAGTTTGCAAGACACTTCCGTGTGTAGTTGGTCATATCCTTTCCTGGTAAGAAGAACCTCTAAAAATGTAAAGTTCTGTTGTTTTCCTTTTCATATGTGAAATCGATGGACTGGTGGAAGGAGTTTATTTCCTCATGGAACTTCTTTAGGCTTTGCTCTCCGTGTTGCCATGCATCAAAAATGTCATCCATATATCTGAACCAGGCTTTTCGTTTTAAGGCACAGTTTCAAAATATATTTTTTCACCATAGGTCGTAGTATTACATCTGCTAAGATTCCGGAAATCGGTGAACCCTTGGGTGCTCCCCTGGTCTGTTTACATATTACTCCCTCAAAGCAGAAATAGTTGTTGTTGGTGATCAGGTTTAATGTTTTCCCTTATTCTTGAACTATTTCTGAAGAGTGTTGGTTAGATTTCATTATTAAGTCTTCTAAGTTATCGCACGCTTCACTTACCGGGGTAGAGGGTTACAAAAATACGACATCGAAAGTTTGCTCTTGTTTTAGACCAGCTATTTTATGAACGAAGTCTGCGGAGGTGTTTAAAAAAACGTTCAGATATCGGTAAAAACGGTTTTAAGAACGTGGTCATCCCTTTTTCAAAAAAATAAGTGTCGGATTTTCTTTTGCCTACAATATTCTTTACGTTCATCCCTGGTTTGTGATATTTTAATATCCCAAACAGTTGCGGGACGGCAAGTCCCGGTGGTATTTTAGCCGCTTGCTTGACTTCGGTGGGTAAGAGCTGTCACTTAGCGGTGGATCTAATCTTGCTAGCTACAGCATTTGTGGGACCAGCCTTTTGCTTAAATGAAACTGAGCCGTTTCGGAATTCTAAGAGTTTGGCGTTATAATTTGTCTTGCTCATAACTACCAGTTGACCTTTTTTATCCGTAAGTGTAATGTCGATGGTTTTGTCATTCCTAAGACTTTTGAGTATTTTAAAGGGTACTGAGTCCCGCTTTATGCCCTGCCTTAGACTTCAGTTTAGAAGATGTGCTGTCTGATTTCTTGATCTGGAGTAGGTATGCATGTTAGTAGGTATGATGTGTTTGTCTTACGGCGCTGACCCTCACCCTTCCCTGGAACCTAAGCCCTAATTAGAGATGGACGAATGCTTATAGCTCACTGAGTTGTTCACGGTGGTCGCTAAACCTACAGTAAAAAAAAATAAACTTTAATTCTGTATTTACAGTTAAGAAGATGAGAGGGAAATATTCTCCATCAAGTCACAATTCATAAACAGCATTATGACAGGAAATATTTAAAACAGATAAAAAAACACGACGTAAGCACGTTTAAATTTCAAAGAAAGAGTAACCTGTAAAAAACTAATAAGACTCGTATCCACGGTCCCAAATCCTAATAAATTCTACTCGTAGAATGCACTTGAAATCTTTTTTAGGGGTAACTTCATCAGTGACGGGTAAAATTTACATGGACGTCCTGGTGTGGCAGTGGTCTAAACTCTGGCTTCAAGCCCATTCGTCCGAGATGGGTCCTAGTTCAAATTCCGATGACGCATGAATGTTGTACAGTATTTGTCTTATGGCACTGACTTTCACTCATTCCTGTAGCCAGTGATCGTAAGTTAAGGATGGGTGACATCCTATAGCACATCGAGTAACTCACGGAGTTCGTTAAACCTCCAAACAAACGAAAAAATAAAATTCTACAGATCAGAAATTTGTTCCACAATTTCTGCCAAGCTCCTGTGTTTCTCCCCTTTTCATTCTTTGTTCTCCAGTTCTGACAACAGTTCCAGCAGTCTGATGCGTGACTATTGGGACTGGTGATAATGGTGGTGAATTGCACAAAAAGCTTCATGGCAGGGCTTACCGATGTAGTACGTGGAACAGGCTCTAAGAAACCAATCAGGTGTTACACCGTACGACAACTTCGATCGGTGTGAAACGGAAAACGCTGTTCGAAACTTGCCGTTGTTAAAACCAGTATCGCGACCAAGACAAAGGAAGGCCAGAACGCGATGTCCCAGACAACCAACTTTGAACAAACTATCCTAGACAATTGCTCGTTGATTTTATATAAATATTATTATTTTCTCCAATTCTGAACCAACAACTTGTATAATTGCACTATCTAACACTGAAATGACATACACTATCTACCAACAAGTAATTGGCCACACCTGCAATTGACGATATCTGCAGTCCTGATACACGTCACGGCAGCCGCCGATAAATATCGTGTGGGAAACAACAACGCAACCAGTCGCATGCAAGATGCCACGCAGTTTGGAGCTCTCTGAATTCGAGAAAGGTGTAATCGTCGGGTATCACAGAAATGGCCGATCGATACGTGACATATTCAGCGAGTCGAAGTACCCAAAATCAACAGTGGCCTACGTGATTGGCAAGTGGAAGATGAGAGTTGACTGTCGGAATGTGCCCTGACCCGGCAGACCCATAAAACTGGGAGTTATAGACCGACGGGTGCTGGCCAGAGAAATTCGTAAGAACCGCACCAAATCGATGAGCCACATCCGCGAGGAGTTTCAAAAGGCATCCGGGAGTGTTCTTTTGATGAATACCATCCGTAAGGAAGCCCATCTGCTCGGTTATCACGGACGTGATGCAGCCCACAAGCCTTTGATCACTAAGTCCAAGAGCGCTGCTCGGCTAACGTGGTGCAAAGAACGTCGACAGTGGACCGTTGAACAATGGAAACAGATTCTCTGGAGCGAAGAATCAAGGTTCACCCTCTACCGTTGGGATGGCAGAGTCTGGGTTTGGCGTCTGCCTGGAGAACGCCTCCTGCCGGAATGTATTGTGCCAACTGTGAAGTTCAGCGGCGGTGGAATTATGCTATGGGGGTGTTTCTCCTGGTATGGCACGGGACCCTTGGTCGCAATACCTGGTAGAGTGAACGCCGAAACCTACTGCACCATTTTGGATGACCATGCGCTTCCTACGTTGTGGCAGTTTTACGGGGTGGACCCATGTTACTTTCAGGATGACAATGCCAGCTGTCATGTTGCGAGGTCCACCATGGCTTGGTATGGTGACAATAGGGTTAATCAAATGGACTGTCCTGGGCAGAGCCTGGACGTTAACCCTATCGAGCACCTCTGTGACGAGTTGGAGAGTCGACTTAACGGGTGCCCCCACCGTCCGAAATCGGTGAAGGAACTGACTTGTCTTCTCCAAGCCGAGTGGAAGAAAATACCGCTAGCCGTCATTGTTAGATAGTTGGTAGATAGTGTATAAGTTTGCATAGCGAAAATAATAGAAGAATATCCACATGTATAAGAAATTTCGAATTCAAATAATTCTGATCAGTTAATCTAAATTGGATTTAACTTCCCACTTGAAATTGATTTTCAACTGTGTTTGACGATGAGATACGTGTGAATAATTAAAAAGGAAAGCATAGCCTAAATTCTTTGGAAACAATTATTTTTTCTTATTAGAAATATTTCAAATTACGCATTTCAAGAATTACATGCACAATAAGCATGTACTTCTGAAATTGTCACTCTCAGAGGGACACTGATAAGAACTTGCAGGTGCGATACGCCAACCAGATTTATGAAAATATATCGGGAATAACAACAGACATATTTTAAAATGCAATAACATTAGTAACGATAAAATTAGAAAATTATTTGACTAACATGAAAAACTGAGACCCAACTAACATGTTGCACGCTTAAGAAAACAAAATGAAGTCACTGTTTACCGTTCAATATGCAAACCAGAACACTACAAGTTAAATCAAAACCTGAAATCCTACAATCAGTTATTTGTTTTCAAGTCCTCTGTGACAAACGATGTTCCTTAACATATACCCGAATCTCTTAAATGCGTTTTTGGAAGGTATCATAATAATCCTTAAGTATGCCACAGTTAAAATTGCTTTGAATCATCCAATTCCGTAATGTGTTTAACTGTGAAACGCTTTCATTCCAATTTACGTGATGTTCTTTAAGAATCTAATACGCAATTCGTTTGGCATTAACCGATGGCACAAAGCACTTTTGAATTGTTCTACTGTCCAAGGGTCTATGAATCTCAGGATAGGCAAGAAATAAGGCACCCACTCGTTCCCGTCCCATAGCTGCAGTACAACCCCGAGGAGTCGGTGGTACTTTAAACTGGGGATTCAGAAACACAGACTTTGGAAGCTGGTCTTTTTAACTTTTATCACTTAGTTTTATCACTCTAAGACGATTAATAAATGCCTTATCCTTAGAGAATCCTCAACGTTTATGTACCATGCTGGTATCATCTCTATCGGATTCACTCTCCATCGTGTCTTCGATAGTAGAATAAAATGTCAACTGAACACGATAAAAACAAATGCAGTGCACACGCACAGCCTCTTAAAACACTGTTGTGACCCTCCCCCGTAATTAATTTAGTAAATAATCGTCATGGTGGATGTGTGAAAGTAATTAAGTATTAATTATGTCCGAGGCTTGATTCCAGTTTAAAAGTGTAAACAGCAGAGAAAGTTTTATCTGGGGATAGGAAAGAAAGGAGGCTGGGTGGTCTAGAACTCCTAGCGCGCTGTTAGGTCATAAATATCAGGGCGCAGCTGACGGCCAGTCTAAACAGGAAAGGATTTACATTTCGAAGAGGGGCCACTTGAGTAGAAATGAATGAAGATGGGGGACAAAAGGTTTAGCGAATAATCGTAAATTCGTCGATTGTTTGGGGCCTTTTTGAGAACAATTGCTCTCAGTGTGGTCCGTGCAGAAAAATAAGATTTCGCACTTGGCGTGAAAATAAGGAAGAAAGTTTAGTTGTCTGTACGCTCTCCGATGTGAAAGGCTGGATGCCTTTTATCTGCTATAGGAATTGGGAAATGAAGCAGCAAATCTCCCCGCATTTCGTAAGAAACGGAGACGACAACTCGGGTAGCTGGAGATGCCAGTTTGCCATAAAGACAGCGGAATGCCTAAATCCGCGTGATAAAGCAGCAATTTCTAGACTGGAGCCTAATGGAAATCAGCGACTTGTTGGCCCAATGAAAGCAAAGTTACAGAGGAATAAAGAAGTCTGCGAGTGGACAGTGGTCATTCTAATGAGAAGCGAAGCCAAGCGAAAGCGGGTTCGATTGCCAACCACTGCAGTTTGGAATCGTCATCCCCATTCATCCCCTACTGTGGAGGAAGTGAAGAGTCCCGCTTATGTTACGAGGCGAAGCGAAGCTCCCTCAACAAATGCCTGGATGTGTGTGTGTGTGTTTATTAGTACGGATGCGCCAGAGGACGCAGCTCCTGCAATGAAATCTTCCATGAAAAAAAAGGAGGTGTGTAGTGTATTACTTTACTGGTTTAATCACAATTTGGATTTATTCTGGACAGCATCCATGTAAGTAGAAACATTTAGTTTTTTATTGTTACATCTGCTACGCAATTAGTTGAGGAACTAAACTAATATATTGCAAGAACTGAACTCAGAAATAGTAAGACTGAACTGTGGAATTTAAGTTCATTAAAACAATCTCGCGGAAACTGATTTAGGTCCAAGTTGAACAAATACTTATGTTCAGAAGACAGCTAAATTTTTTCGTATGTGTGCCATTGTTATGTTTTCATAGCCAATTAAATATTTGTTTAGGCAATCATCGCAGTCATCGAACACATTATTTATGTGTACGCAGGTGATTGGTTCAAATTGTTTAAGTGTATGCCCATATAATACAGTTTTCACGCCAAGAACTACGTCGAAGGAGATCAGTGAAGAAATATACTAATTGCTCGGCTACGGTTGTTAAATTGATTGACAGCGTTGGGATAATGACCCACTGTCGTATCATTTTGGTGCCAGCGGCGGTATCAATACTTTTCTAATGAAAACACATCAAAGGATTCATTAGATCTTTGGAAGACACATCGTCTTCATCATCAGATGATACAATGTAATATCACGAGACGGACATTACACTTAAATACTGTTGGGTGACGTCACAAACACAAATCACGTCATCTATGAGAGAAACAATGCTGAAAACAAAGAATTTCAATTACCACTTCAACATGAAAAACTAGTAACTCATAAATTTGTCCATGGTTTGGCTATTGTTTTTGAAACATAATCATTACAACACCTGTGTCGAAACGAGGTAATGTACAAACTTTCCATAAAAAGCATGAGTGATTGTTTACCTGGAGTGTTCAGGATAGTAACCTCATTCCACTTAGAGAGGTGGGATCCGGACGCCACCGTAAGAGACAGAGCGGTTGATAGGCTGCCAGTTTTGGTTTTATACTTGTGCTCTTTTATTCTGGTGCTTAAACATCTTTTAGTGGAGGCGATGTAAACCGTATCCTGTGCCTCCGTGTCAACAACCTGTAGACGAACTAAGTACATTCCAGAATTGCTTTCCAATGCTGCAGGAAAGCAATGCTCCTTCCTAATCAAACTAAAAATGTTTCCAATTTTGAGACCAAAATTGATATTTAGTGGTTTATACTTGTTTTTAAAAATGTTAGTGACTCTTGGAACGTACGGCAATGACCTTACAAATTGAGGTCTGTGGGTCTGTTGACTGAGTGTCGAAAGGTTAGTGTTTTTAATCTTTCGATATAGTCGGTCTACCACAGAGACTTTATAACCATGGTGTGCAGCAATCTGTTTAATCTTATCCACTTCAAGATATCGCAACCTACGGTTGGACGAATGAGTAATGACTCTGCTTAGTAAAAACCTAATAGCGGAAAGTTTATAAGTTAGAGGGTGGAACGAGGACATCGGGATAATATCAATGCTGTAAGACGGCTTACGATAAACGGAACATTGAACGCGATTAGAGGAGGTCCTTTGTAACAAAAAATCCAAGAAAGGAAAACAATTATTTTCTTCCATCTCAAGGGTGAAATTAATTTATTCATATTGAGAAGAGAAGAAGTAATAAAATGTAACCAGGTCAGCTGCAGAATACGTCCAAAACACCCAAACATAATCCACATACCTTATAAATAAAAGCGGTGGCTTAGGATTTTGGAAAGGATATCGTTTTCAAGAGATTGGAGGAAACTTTTAGCGAGAATGGGAGATAGTGGGGAACCTATGGGTGCCCCACTTTTTTTTACGGTAAATAATATTGTTTTATTTAAAGTAAGACCTCTTCTGTACTAGTCTCACGGCAGAAAGTACGGCTTGTATCTCAGATGTCGAAGTACCAAAAGTAAAAGCTTAGCCTCAATGATATTATGGACCACATCAACCGGAACACTGGGGAACAGCGCTTCTACGTCCAACGAAGCCATAAGAAATTATAATCATAATATAAAAATAGACGGATCCTTTCTAACGCTTTAGTAGAATTTAGGACTGAAAAACTTGAATTAGCAATAAGAGGTCTTAAGTATGTAGCTAATGTTCTCTCCAGTGGTGGACGAGTAGGGCTAAATGAACTGGAAACGAGAGGTCTTAATGGATACCCAGGTTTATGAAATTTCAGTTGACCAAAGAGCTCAGGGACTCTTGGACCACAAGGGGTTACTACAGCTGAAGCTATGGTAGGAGGAAGTGATTGTAGCGCTTTCAAACGTGCAACTGCAGAAATAGTAACTTGGGTGGGATCTGATTGTATGACAGTAGTAACTATTTTAGAGATTGCTGTAGAGTCACTAATATTTTGAAAAACAAGTGTTAACCACTAAATATCAATATTGGTCTCAAAACTCGAAACATTTTTAGTTTGATTATGAAGGACTGGGACCCTGCTGTATTTGAACATAGGTCTGGCAAATATTCAGTTCTTCTACAGGCCATCGACCCGGAGGCACAGGATACGGTTTACATCGGCTCCACTAAAAGGTGTTTAAGCATCAGAATAAAAGAGCACAAGTATAGTCTCAAAACTGGAAACCTATCAACGTGTCTCGTTTGGCGGTGTCCGGATCCTACTTCTCTAAGTGGGATGAGGTTACTATCCTGAACACTCCAGGTAAACAATCACTCATGCTTTTTATGGAAAGTTTGTATATTACCTTCATTTGGACATAGGTGTTGTAATGATTATGTACCAAAAATTATAGCCAAACAATGGACAAATGTGTTAGTTGGTAGGTCTTCATGTTGAGGTGGTATTTGAAATTCTTTGTTTTCAGCATTGTTCTCTCATAGATGGCGTGGTTTACGTGTTTGTGACGTTGCCCAACGGTATTTAAGTCAATGTCCATCTCGTGATATTACACTGTATCATCTGATGATGAAGACGATGTGTCTTCGAAGGATCTAATTTGTTTTTTTTAGTAAAGTATTTTAACATGTGGTACGTTGTGCACTGCATTTGTTTTAATCGTGTTCAGTCGACATTTTATTCTACCACCTACGCTATACCCCTTTGGACTGTGTAGCAGAAGGTGTATCTTGTACAACACATATCCTGAGCTTTTGATGCTCTTCGTTCCCATTGTTTCATTTGTGCTGTTGCAATTTCGACTTGCATGCCGCCGTTTCCATTCCTCCATTTTAGGGCTCTTCGTTTCCATTGTTTCATTTGTGCTGTTGCAATTTCGACTTGCATGCCGCCGTTTCCATTCCTCCATTTTAGGGCACTAATAAGGTTTTTCCTGCATCGTTAAATATGTTATCTCATTAAATTTGTTCCTTTGCATGTTAAACTGATAATCTTAGCTTTTCTCTCCCTCTTTAAATCCGGATACTTCATTAAATTTTGTTTATTAAAATTGATGCAGTCTTGATTAACATTATACGAAACATGAGTCTCATTTTAGCTCGTTAAATTCCTGATCTCGCTAAATGCGAACTCTTCATAAACACTTTCTACAGTGTTTCCACAGAAACAGAACAGATAGTGACGTTTCTCCCTTTCTTATTAGGATTGCAACCACAAATTTAGAAAATGAGTGATATTGCCCATACACGGACGTTTCTTAAAAAGAAAGCAAATCACATGTAAAGTTCCTGTTGGGAGGTTCGGGCGTCCTAAAAATTAATTTTCCTATTTTTACTTTTGTAAAAAAGCATTTTGAGTTAAAAAAGAATCAATATTGTGCGCCATCTTACTTTTTTAATCAAAATGTCAAATTGTATGTCAAGCCAGAGCGGTCGATATTTGCTTTATTTTAGTCAGTTGTTAATTAGGAACACCAAGTTTCTATACTAATTCCATTAGTTTGAAATGCTTAGATATTCATTCAATTACACGATGCTTTTCTTTGACCTCCGTTTTAGTAATGAAAACCTTTATTCAACAATTTGAACATCTTCAGTAAATTACTATGAGGCAAATTATTTTACACGGTCATCAAAACAAACTTGGAGAGAACAGCTGTCTGTAAATTACAAAAATATAAAATTTGTTTTGTAATAGATATTAAATTTTCCAAACAAAATAGTAAATGTCACAATGATTTACATACACAAACCAACCACATTTAAAATACAATATTTCCACTGTATTAAAACATATTACCAGGTCATTGATGAAATGGGATTGGCTATATTTTCTCATCTGGCCTACTCTGCTTGTAAGAGGAGTGAGAGCTATGTCTGTAGGGGAGGAATCAGCGGCAAGGCAATTTCTTTCTTTATAAATGGACAAATAAAATTCACAGTCAAGTAATAAATACTTGACTGTGAATTTGAAAATAAAGTGTTCTGTTCGAGCTTTAGCTAAAAAAAATAAGATAAAAACAGAGGTCCATAAACAAGAGGGAAAGTTCAGAGCGGAAGTGAAAGAACATTTTGACTGTTCATGAAAAGCAATGAGTGCGCTTTGGTCAGTCCTTAATATCGTCTGGTCTCATTAGTTATTGGAAACAGGGAAACTAATAGCGGTACTTTGGATGTCATATTTTTCACGTGTTTACATTCTGAGCATAAGGTGTACCTCTGTGTACCTACCTTTCCTCAAATCTTATCCTAAGGCAAGTAAAAGTGCCGACTCTCTTTGAAGAGTCGGCACTTTTACACGATGATGTGCTCACCAAAAACCCCGGCCGATCTCTTACTGCCGAGAAAAAAAAAACCTTGACTCCTCCGTCAGTGAAAAACGAAAAACCCCGAGAGGTCTAACCGACACTTTCTCTGTAAAACACTTCTTACTCCTTGGAAGGTGAAACGCGAAAGTATCTCTAGCTGCTGCTGATCATAAATGAACGTATGTAAAGCATTTTAGGAAGGGTGTGCCGGACCCCAAGTCTTGAACAACCCTTAGAAATAGGAAGCTAGGAGATTCGGGCTGGAATGCTCGATAGGAAAGTGACACGGAAGCGAAGTAGAAAGGGGAAGGAAGACTTCCTTATTTATCACCGGGGGACCAGTACCCGGTACCTAAGCCTCTCTAGCGAACGTGTCGCTTCCTTTTATAACCTTAATCTTGTTCAACCATCCCCCCCTCCTTTCTGCCTCTGGAAATCCTGTTGGTGTGGAGTTAGCCGTTCACCGGAAGTGGTGACCTTTGACCTATACTTCAGACCCCGTCGACCAATTGGAATTCAACGTATGCCGCTAGTCACCTGCTTCGTACGATTACATAATCCAGCTTACAAAGGAAATGGTGCAAACACGTGAGTTTGAATTTACATTGCCTTTAGCATGAGTAATAATTACAGAAAATATTACTACATGGACATAATTAGTGGGGCCTGACTTCGTCACCTTACAATGTCGGTGGTATCAACAGCGACTTAGACCACCGCCCCGGGCGCGCAGTGATCTAAGTCGCTAGCTTCTGATAAGTCGCCAGTTTGTTCCGGGTTCGAATCCCAGTGAGGCATGGGTGTTTGTCTTTCAGCACTGGCTCTCAATATGTTAATTGTTCAACACTGGTTGTTTGTCTACATTGCTCATTTAGCAACTGTCAAAACAATGTTTGATGTGTGCTTGTTCACAATGTTTTACTGGATATCTCTGTGAAAATTGATCATTTAACATACTGTAAAAATCAGTGTTTGCTGTATACTTGTTCACAATGTGTTACGTGCCCAACACTGGTTATTTGTGTGTAAATTGATAATTTGGCATGCTGTAAACCATGTCTGATATGTACTTGTTTCTGTCAAATATCTGTATCCTGATTGTCTGTCTGTTATGTCTCTATACCACCAGCTCCAATAAATCATTACCCCCCCCCCCTTCAATCCTAAAAAAACCCTACTGGTAATTTTCTTGTATTTGATACCCCTATTATGTCCTATCATGTCGTCGACGGTGGCAACATGCCAAAGCCGCCCCGGTGGCGCAGTGGTATAAGTTCGAATCCCGGTGAGGCATGGATGTTCGTGTTTGTCTTTTCGCGCTGGCGCTCCGTACGTTACTTATTTAACACTGGTTATCTGTGTACATTGGTCATTTGGCAAACTGTAAAATCTGTTTGATGTGTCCTTGTTCGCAATGTGTTCGATGATCAACACTGTCTATATCTGTGTACATTGATCATTTGGCACGCTGTAAACCATGTATGATTTGTCTTTGTTGCTGTGTAATCTTTGTTTCCTGTGAATTATTTGTATCATGTTTGTCGTGTCTATACCACCACGTCCAATAAATCATTTAAACCTTCAATCAAAAAGGAAAAAAATAACGTACTGGCAATTTTTTTGTATTTGATACCCCTATTATCCCGTATCATGTCATCGATGGCAACATGCCTATGCCGCCCCTGTGCCGCAGTGGTCTAAGAGATGGCCTCTGATCATTCGTCCGAAAGAGGTTTGGGTTCGAATCCCGGTGAGGCATAGATGTTTTGTTTGTCTTTAGGCACTGGCTCTCCCTTCACTAAAACCAGTGTCCCTAAATTAGTTAGGGGCGACCGCTTATAGCCCATTGAGTTGCTCACGGTGGTCGTTAAATCTCCAATAAATAAAAAAAAATTGCCTACATAGGGCACCACACGGCGGCTAACATCTGTACTGACTACTTAGGCTACGACCTCCAAGTTCCCTTAGAGGAAGAGAAACCTGAACACCAGAGCACAAAATATCTGGTGTCCACCTAACTAAAGAATGTCTAAAATGCGTTCTTAGGAAAATATGATTTAGCATGCAAAAATTTCTGGGGTAGTGGAACAAAAAAAATTGAGAGGGGTGCTAAGTGTTCCGAACAAAGAAGAGGCGGGGAGAATGTTCATTTGAGAAGTTTCTTTTTTTTTTTTTTTTACAAGAGGGAAGCAAAGAAAATGTAAATTTGTGTGGGGTTGCTGGCCAGAATCTCAAACATTACTGAAAATGCCATTGTGTATAAAACTCATACGTATAATAGGCTGCGTCTTTCCCTTACGCTCTGACGTCATCAGTACTTGCAGCGCCAACTGCTTTAATCAGGTGCCCGAAATGTGAACTAAGCTCACTGGTATCGCACGATACGTAAAATGAAAGAGAAATACGTAAAATAAAGTTACTGAGACAAACGACTTGACCTGCGGCAACACGCACGTGCTTGAACAACGGATGTTCATTTGAGAACTTATTTTTTTTTTACAGGAGGGAAGCAAAGAAAATGAAAATTTGTGTGGGGTTGCTGGCCAGAATCTTAAACAGTCCTGAAAATGCCATTGTGTATAAAACTTATACGTATAATAGGCTGCGTCTGTCCCTAATGCTCTGAGGTCAATCAGTACTTGCAGCGCCATCTGCTTTAATCAGGCGGCCGAAATGTGAACTAAGCTCACTGGTATCCTACGATACGTAAAATCAAAGAGAAATACGTTAAATAAAGTTACTGAGACAAACGACTTGAGCTACGTCAACACGCACGGGCTTGAACGACAGTCTTTGACGTCACAGCAACGTCTACATTTTTGGGCCATCAATTCGTGTGCTCTCGAGATGTCCTGCTATATAGTAGCACGCGTTCTAATGTCAAATTGATCGCGTACTAATTGAAAAACATTGGATTATCAAAGACTAGTTCTATTTATCCGATCTACAAAATTCAAATTGAAATCTTAATATCCCAGAGAGTTGAGTTTGTATATTACTTTTATGTAGCACAATCCCAATATTTATTTGCTCGCTTCAATTTCTTTAATTTAACTTTGAGTTTAGTGCTGATTACATTATACATTTTGCAAAATATCGATTTATCTAAATGCTCTAACCTACAACAAAACTGATTTTGAGAATTTTGTATGAAAACAGATGTGCCCCTCCCCCCCCTCCCAAAAGCATATTGTCGACAACATCCCCTATAAATGAATATTTAAAGCTTAAAAGCAGCAGTCCTACGAAGGGCTGCAGGCTACTTCATGTATGAGTGTCTAGTTGCTGCCAGTGATAACCTTACGAAAAAGAAATTGATTGAAGAGTATTAATTTTGGCTATTGTTGAAAACACTTTTTTCTCGTTTGGTAATATGGGAGTACTGGCAGTAACTTCTCTTTTGTTGCTGTAATGTGAGAAATGAAAAACTCTTCCATGTAAATAAACTAAAACAGTATTGTAAAATTAAAATGCTACTTTTAGCCTTGTAAATTAGATTGTAAAGACCGTCCAGCTCCAATTTAAACATTTAAAAATTTTGTATGCCGAGTGTTAAGCTCTTAACATTCATTGAGTGAACTGTCAGGTCCTGTGATAATTTATAAAGCAGACCATTAAATAAATTGTGCCACTTACCTAACTAATTTTTAAAACTTTACAGGTGAAAACTACTAGATTTCTGAGAGGAATTATTTAGGACTGCTGTTTTTATTTTGGCCTAGCTAGCTAAAAAAAAAATCTCCCACTAAGATTGTAAATTGAAGGGCTCTCAAAGTGCCTGAATGTACACAAATAAACCTTAAGTTAACCTGAAACATGTGCTTGAGCAAGTCATTGTGTTCCTTGTGATTCTTTTTCGTCGGTGGTGGAATTTCCTTCCATTTAATGGGAATTTCTTAAGATAAAACTTTGGGAATTTACTTTTCTGTTTTTGTGGTGGTTCGGGGTAAAACCACAATGAATAACTTAAGATACTGAGTAGTTTTCTTTTCGTGCACTTCGTCAATGTCCACTAGCACAGGCCCCATTTTTTCATTGCAGATAAATTTAGCTGAACAGTTTAAAAACACGGTTTTTAAAGTTATTCATCAGCAAAAAAAAAAAAAAATAACAGTAATTAGTAACCAACCTCACTTTTCATAGTATCACTGTTACCCGCCGGAGTTTCTTTACTCAGCGAATCATAACATCGATGCAACAGCCAGACTGTGTTAAATTATCTACAACACTTCACTGCAGTCAGCGTTGCATTCAGATAGTTTTTTATTCCGGAGGAAGAGGGGCAATTACAAATTTTGTGGGGTCTGGAACTTATTGACTGATTATATACATATAACCAGAACTTTGTTATTCATTTTCATTAATATGTATAAAAATATTTGCTTGTATATTGCAAATTTTAAGGAATCTTCACGTACAGTAGCGAACAAAAGTATTTGGCGAAACACTTTTTGGACCATAATTTTTTTCTGCTGGACCAAATCCGGTCAGTTTGGGGTATGACATGTGTTGATTGGTGGGTTACAATGCCGCGTAGTTTGTATTTCGCTCAGAGCGAATTTGTCGTTCTAAATAGGCCATATTTAAGAGTCACCAATTATTGTATCTATTCATTACATCTGAAGAAGAGGCAGCCGCTGCCTCGAAAGTGCTCATGGTTTTAAGTGTACATATTTCCCATCTTTTAATCATTAAATCGTGCTAAAGACGAAAATCTTTCATCGTTTCAGTATTACCCATTTATTTGCTGCATGTATTAATGTTTTTCTTCTGATTTTTGCGGGTTTTGTGATGTGTAGTGTGATAAAAAGTCAATCTTAGGTTTTCAGAAATGGGTAAAAAGGCCGATATCCCTGTTGGAGCTCTCCAGGCAGCCGTGAATATGATGGAATCCGGAATGCGCGTCACCGACATTGCGAGGGCCCTGAAGATCCGACACCAGTCCATTTCAGCTATCCTGCAACGTTATAAGAAGACTGGGACCGTCGAGAACAGTCCGCGATGGGGTAGGCTTCGTTCCACTACGTTACGTCAGGATAGACTCATCCTCCGTCGATCTCGTGCTGATCCCACCTTGACTGCTGTGGACACCGCCACCGAATTCCGCGATAGCGACGACCTGAACGTCAGCCGAATGACCATCTCCCGTCGTCTCATGGCTGGTGGATTAAACGGAAGACGCCCCGCCAAAAAACCACTCATCGGAGTCAAACATCGACGAGCCAGAGTCGCGTTCGCGCGCCATTCTCGACAATGGACCGCGGCGGACTGGAGTAAAGTGCTTTTCGCCGACGAGAGCAAGTTCAACTTGTTTGGAAATGATGGCATCCGATACGTACGACGTCCGTGTGGCCAGAGATTGAACCCCCAGTTCATTCAACCGACTGTCAAGCACGGAGGATGATCGCCCATGGTTTACGGCGCCTTCTCTCGCAATGGAATGGGCCCAATCATCAAGATCGACGGAATAATGAACGGCCAGAGCTACAGAAACCTGTTCATCAACGATGTCTTCCATGGGCAAACCAAAACATGCCACTCGGATGGATCATGCAGCAAGACAACGACCCGAAGCACACCTCCAGAGTAGCGAAGGCAGCCTTCCAGCAGCAACATGTCAAACTCTTAGACGGGTCAAGCCAATCTCCAGACCTCTACCCCATCGAGCACATGTGGGAGGAGCTGGAGAGACGATGTGCGAAGAAAACCTGCGGGAATAGTGCCCAGAAGTTTGACCAGCTGTCTGCAGAATGGGCGCGAATTTCGCAGGTCACCGTCGAGAAGCTAGTGGACTCCATGCCGTCCCGTTGTGCAGCTGTTATTAAATCTCGTGGTTATCCTACTAAGTATTAGTTATGGTTTTAAAGTATTAGTTATGGTTTTGTCGTTTTCTTGTACTTGTTTTCTGTTATCGTTGCATTAATGAATGTGATAAACACCTACTTTGTTAGTCAATTTGTATGATCTTTGTGATTTAGCTCGGTACCTGATCTGTGTTAAGTTTTCCGATCCATCTGCATATGGGCCATGTTTACAACTGAATAACACATATCATATCCCAAAATGACCCGATTTGTTCCAGCAGAAAAAATATTATGGTCGAAAAAGTGTTTCGCCAAATAATTTTGTTCGCTACTGTATAACTGACTTAAAATATAAAAATATTTTGTTCCTTTGCTTTAATTCAGTAATTTACCACGGAATTAGTTATGGTTTTGTCGTTTTCTTGTACTTGTTTTCTGTTATCGTTGCATTAATGAATGTGATAAACACCTACTTTGTTAGTCAATTTGTATGATCTTTGTGATTTAGCTCGGTACCTGATCTGTGTTAAGTTTTCCGATCCATCTGCATATGGGCCATGTTTACAACTGAATAACACATATCATATCCCAAAATGACCCGATTTGGTCCAGCAGAAAAAATATTATGGTCGAAAAAGTGTTTCGCCAAATAATTTTGTTCGCTACTGTATAACTGACTTAAAATATAAAAATATTTTGTTCCTTTGCTTTAATTCAGTAATTTACCACGGATTTCACCATGTAGTGGTGAAAAACATTGAGGATGCTAGTAAGATAACCTTGTGCTGGAGAAAGGGCGCCCTTCAAAAAAAACAGGAGTGGTAAAAATGTCCTCTCCTTAGTACAAGCGTGTTTGTGATTAAGAAATACAGTGACAATCATTAGTGTTACCTGAAAAGGTATGGTGTAAACCATTCCCCTGCCATTTGGTGTCAGCACCTTCCGATTTAGTATTGAAGCATGATACCAATTTCTGGTGGAAGTCCATGTGGATGTATGTTTTTTATTTAATATTTTCCTCATTTTTTAAAGTTTTTTTTAAATTCATTTCTCCAAATATTAAGCTATAAACGACCACAAACTAATCGTAAGGAAAGATTGCCAACAACCTGCAGGGGCATTTCTAGATTTTCGGCGGAGGGGAGGGCGGGCAAAGATGCGTGAATACATACCTCACTGCAGTTGAAAACGAAATTCTCGCAGCCCAACTCAAGCGATTACTTCCGGCAGCCCAAAGCGCATTAACCCATCTGAAAATGAAACGAATTAACCTTCCACTCTAATATCAATGGAGGGGGGGACAGAGTAATACTAAGTAACAACGTGCCGACGTACAATAACTTGGAAACGGCTCAGCGGGTTGACATTTTCTAGCGGGTCAAACGGGTTGGGTCAAGGTGTTCCTGACCCGGTTTTGTTTTATTTTTTAAAAAGCAAACAAAACAATAAAAATTTATAGAAAAATGCGCACGGTGGAATTTTGTTCTAAATACTGGTGCCCACGGACTAAAAGATTTGTTACGCGATATGAAGGAAAACTGTCCGCAGAAGGAAATGTGTCCCTACTAAACGACAATGATGAAAACAAGATCCACATTTTGGAAACTAGTCATCATAAACTTGTGAAAATTGGTGTTGGTGTGAATCATATTCTGAAGCTTGACATATTATCAAGAAAACAGCAAAAGCTGAAATTAAACATACAAAAAAAATCTAAAATTGACTGTCGTGCCATCAAAATTAGGTGGAACAACCTTATTATTATTGCGGAGGAACCTTTTGACTCTCACAGATGTGTGTGAAAACATGTGAAAAACATATATCTTACAAACACCGAGCGACAGTTTCAATACTTACTGTAAGTGAATAAACTATACATGTTGCCCCGGTGGCGCAGTGGTCTAAGCGATGACTTCTGATTATTCGTCCGAGAAGGGTCCGGGGTCGAATCCCGTGAGGCATGGATGTATGTATTACGCCACTGTATCTGTCCCTTCCCTGGAGCCAGTGGCCCTAAATTAGGGACTGGGGACTGCTTATAGTCCATTGAATCGCTCACGGTGGTGGTTAAATCTCCAATAATAAAAAAATTAAAAAACTATACGCTCTAATTACAACCACTGCGGAGAAACCTTTTGAACTAAAACTAATGACAACCACTGCGGAGAAACATTTTGAACTCCCCTATTCATACACTACATTGACAAAAATCACCGGACACCTAGAAGGGCAACACAAAATGTATTTACATACATTAGTACGGTGTGGGTCCACCTTTGGGCTTAATGCATGGACTAACTCTTCGAGACATGTTTTCTGCAAAGTTTCAGAACACAGCGATAGGTATTAGCTTCCATTCAGTAGAAAATGCTGCCGCTAACTGATGCATAGTAGTAGGCCTTGGCTCCAAAGTCATGCGGCGCTGTGATTCATTCCATAAGTTCTCTATGGGATTAAGATCGTGGCTCTGTGCTGGCCAGTCTACACACGATACGGAATCATCGTCAAATCGCGCAGTACCAGTGCTTGCTTTATGGCTCGGTGCATTATCTAGCTGGTATCAACAAGGCTCGGTTCCATAATATTGCCACAGGGTTGGTAGGGCATAATTGTTCAGAATATCTAGGTAGACTTACTAGTTAACAGGTTTGTCAACGATAACCAATAGGCCGGTACCACAAAAACACCCCCACACGAGTACACTGCCAGATCCAAACCTGACCCTAGGAACAGCACACTGTGGTAAATAGCGTTCACCCGGCTGCCGCAATATCCACACACTGCCATCAGACTGATGGATCGTGTATGTGGATTCATCAATCCATAGGACCCGTTTCCATTGATATACGGTTCACCATAAATGTTCTTTACACCATGCTAAACGACAAGCAGCATTCCGAGTGGAGATGAAACGCTTATCAGCCGCCGCACGACCACGGTAACTCATGGAATGAGGTTTTCTGCGAATGGTACGTGTACATACCGAGGTTCCAGAATTTTAACTCACCTGTGCACTGAGGTCTTGTGAAGTACTCCGTCGATTAGTTGTAACGACTCTCTTCAGGCGTCGACATCCTCTACCACGAATTTACTTTGATCTATCGGTACGTTTTGCTACTTCAAGCACGCAATGTGTCTTCCACTTATTCAGCACATCAAAAACATTTGACTTGGGCATGTTTAAACGCCTTTCGGTTTCTCTTGTGGACAACCCACTAATATAACACCCAATAATCTTTCCTTTCTCAGAGTCAGTTCTCTCTCGCCGCGATTTTCACTCAACCGAACAGTGAGGTATGATCGCGGTGAGCTGCAGGCTTGTCTTTAAACCATTTTCAGCTATACCGCGCATCTTAACAACGCAGAATATCATTTCATGTGATTTTGAAGGGTGTCCGATTACTTTTGTCAATATAGTGTATATATTATAGTTAAAAGCAGATTTGTCTACGTCAGGTACTGGTTGATGTCCCGTCGAATTATGTGATGCTTTGCTCCAATAAATTTGACACGTTTCCTACTCTGCTTCGGACCCTGATTAACTGTATGCAATCGCATACTACTACTTCGCTCAACGGTTCAACCTCCCTTTCTCCGCGATCTTTCTTCTTCTCTAACCTCAGTTAAGTACAGACTTTTACTCAGGATTCTCATTTTTTCTTCATTTCCCTTTCTGGAATTACTAGCGACTTCTCCCTTCTGAACTTTCAGTCAGTCAGTCAGTCCGCTCCGGGAGCGGACGGGTTTCCTTTTACTGTTTTCTCCCCTTCTTTGCTTCCAATACTAATTTTGTTTTCAATGATTTAGTCTTCACCTCCGCCTTCTACTTCTACAGGGTGATTCACTCGGGATTGAACACTTTTTTAAAATAAACTTACTATTGCAAAGGCACATTTGAATGGATTTAATGTAAAGCATACCTTGGTCCATGTAAAACATGCATTGGTTCTTTAAAAGAGATTGGTCCGACTTTGGGACATCGCACAGCAGAAAGATTTTTACTGCATGCAATGGCTCTTCATGGATGGAGTGGGAATTATCGCTGCCCCACACCAGAGTATTTTGTGAGTTTACACAGCCGGATAAATGGAACCATGCTTCATCAGTAAACCGCGCTTTGTCCAACAAAGCGGGGTTCTCGGCGAAAAATTTGTAAGCCTTTGACAAAATGAAACTCGCTTTGCAAAATCAGGTGGCTGTGACTCGTTCACGGACGTGATACGGTACGGCTTAATCTTCGCCTATTTGGCTGCTGTTTGACTTGTCGAATGCGATTATCTAGTCTCTCCAAATACCCGACGAATATATTTTCGTGAGGATGCCAGTAACCGCTGCTTCACATCCCCTATTGAGTCCTCCCCCAATTGTGGTCGTTCGCCCGTATGCGGATCCCCAAAGCTTCCCCTTCACTCCACCTTCTTCCCCAATTTCGAAATGGTGGGCTGCCCTTGAGGACAGTGGTCTAAGCGATGGCTCCTGATCATTCGTCCGAGAAGGGTCTGGGTTCGAATCCCGTGAGGCATGGATGATGTTTGTATTACGGCACAAGATCTGCCCTTTTCCTGGAGCCAGTGGCCCTAAATTAGGGAGAGGCGACTGCTCATAGCCCATTGAGTTGCTCAAGGTGGTCGTTAAACCTCCAATAAAAAAATCAAATGAAGTAAAGGCAAGAAAAGGAGGCAAAAATAAGAGAACACAAATTTTATTTTCCTGGAATATATCCCATAAAATCAGAACAATTTGCTAAAACACAGGATATAAATTAATAATACGATCACATACCAAGGTGCTACAGAAATATCCTGATATAACAGTTATTTTGTGATTTTTTAATCACATGATTTTTTACAGCAATATCTGAAAGAAATTTACATGAACAAAAATGAACATTTTGCACACACACATGCACTGTATGAATGGGTCATAAGAGGAGGATGGGTGCTTCATTTTTCTTTTTACTGAAGTTAGTGAAACAGTCGGTCAGTACATATGTTTTGATGAAAGCTCTTTTCAAATCCCTATACCGAAGGGAATACGAATACACACAATCTTACAGTCGTACTACAGAAATTCCCTGATGACATTTACTTTGTTGTTTTTTGTCAGATATACTTGCTTACAGAAATATCTGAAAGAAATGAAACTACAAGAGCAAAATGGCTATTTTTGCACGCAGTATCGAAAATACATTTGAAAAGTGGTTAAGATCATCTAAATACATGGCTTCAGTTGAATAAACAAATCCATCGCTATTTCCACGTTAAGCAACGCACAGCAAAACCTTCATATTTTTTTCTTACCGAAGTTGGTAGTACATAATGCAGTCCATATGTGTTTTGATTAAAGCTCTTCTCAAATCCCTTATTTCGAAGGGAATACGAACAAGGTTACCGATTGCTACAGAATTTTCATAACATTTATTTTGTGTTTTTCCCGATACAAACTTTAAGTATATTGAATCTTGCAAGGAACACTTCCTTCATGTGAGTTCAAGTAGTTCTTAAACTCATACCTAATTCTTTGCAGTGTCTTCACTCTTCTGGCTGGCTACACGTGCAGATGAAGGATGACCTCATTGTTTGCTATTTCTGCTCTACATGTCCCTGGAACAATGTTGCCTCCGTCAAGATCCTAAGTGTCAAATATATCTTGAGCAGAGTATATGCTTCTAGATGCCGTGTCTCGACGAAGAAATTTGTGTAGACAAATGGGGACCAGTGCCATACTTAGCATTTTGTTTTGCTGCAATGCTATTTTAGATAGAAAAAGTCGAAATTTCACAGACAACGCTCCAAAAAGGTTTTCCGTCAAACACCGAGCTTTGCTCAATCTGTATTTAAATACTCTCTCTGCTGTTGTTGAGCCTAGCTGCCCAGGAAATGGTTCCGTTATGTTTGCCAATCGGGCAAAAGCATCAGCAACAATCACAGATGGTACAGGATCACGTCCTTCAGAGAATACTCTTAGGTGAGAAAGCTTCAGATCACTGCTTCCGAGCCTCTCGCGAAAAACCTGTTTAATCGAACACACCTCATCCGCACTCCGGCCATGGCAACCGACATTAGCAAACACAAACTTGTAGTCAAGGTCCACAAGAGCGTCTAAAACAGTATTAAATCTTCTTTTTAATTAAAGTACATATAAGGTTTGGACAGAATAATGTGCACACCTCGAGAAAGAAGGTTTTACGTACCTAAGAAGGTGTGGTACCACCTTTGGCAGTCAAAACCGCGTGAATCCTCCTTGGAAGGGACGAATACAAATCTTGGCCGGTGGTTAGTGGGATGTTACACTATTATTCATGCAGAAAAAAGGTTTTACGTACCTAATAGGGTGTAGGGCCACATTTGGCATTCAAAACCGCGTGAAACCGCCTTGGAATGGACGCATACGAAACCTGAATGGTGGTTAGTGGGATGTTACATCACTCTTCATGCAGAAAGAAGGTTGTACGTACCTAATAGGGTGTGGGGCCATATTTGGCTTTCAAAACCACCTGAATCCTCCTTGGAATGGACGCATACAAATCCTGGATGTTGGTTAGTGGGATTTTACACCATTCTTCATGCACAAAGAAGGTTTTTCGTATCTAATAGGGTGTGGGGCCACCTTTGGCATTCAAACCCGCGTGAATCCTCCTTGGAATGGACGCATACGAATCCAGGAGGGTGGTTAGTGAGATTTTACACCATTATTCATGCACAAAGAAGGTTTTACGTGCCTAATACTGTGTGGGACCACCTTTGGCATTCAAAACCACCTGAATCCTCCTTGGAATGGACGCATACAAATCCTGAATGGTGGTTAGTGGGATTTTACACCATTCTTCATGCACAAAGAAGGTTTTTCGTATCTAAGAGGGTGTGGGGCCACCTTTGGCATTCAAAACCGCGTGAATCCTCCTTGGAATGGACGCATACGAATCCAGGAGGGTGAGTAGTGGGATGTTACGCCATTCTTCATGCAGAAACTGCTCCAGGTCCTTGAGAAATGGAGGAAGAGGGTAAAGGGATTTTACTCTGTTTTCCAACAGAGACCACAGTTTATCGATAATGTTTCAGCCGGGTGATTGGGGAGGTCAAGGAAGGTGTGAAATTTCGATTCCATGTTCCTCAAACCATGATTTGACATTCTGAGCTTCGTGAATTGCGATGTTATCATTGTGATAGATGGCTTCCTGCAGGAGCCAATGTCTGAGTCATTGGATGGACTTGGTCTACCAAAATGGATTCATATGCCCTGCCAGTCATCCATCTTTTCAATGTGATCAGGGGACCTTCCAAAAACCACCATTTGACAGCCCTCAGCATGACAGAACGATCACCGTGATGAACTGCTGGGAGCAGACAGTGTAGGTTCTGTCGTTTCTGACGATGTTCTCCGCACGTAAACACGTCCAGCCGAAGAGAATAGTGTGAATGTGGATTCATCCGACCACATTACACGTTTCCATGCATGGGCAGCTCACGTTTTATGCTCCAGGCACCACTGCCGTCACCGTAGTGCATTCACCCAGGTCACCAGAGGTTTTGCAATATGAGTCATGAATATCTGGTTTATGCAGTTCCCTGCACACTGTTTTCGTTTATACTGGGGTATGGAAATGCAGATTGAGTCTCACGCCAATTTTTGCAGCAGTTGTCTTCTTGTTACGGGTAACAATCCTCTTTAATTCTCTGCTGTCTGTACCAATCAGGGTCATTTTCAGGGCGCTCTTGTGTTTCGCAGACGAGGTTTCCTTACGAAAACGGTATGCTGTCCTGACGCTAGACACAGTAGCTCTCGATAACCCCACTATCCTGGCGACTGTTGTTAGGGAGGCTCTAACTACCCGGCCACCAACAATTAGCCCTCTTTCGAAGTTCGTTAGGTCGCTCATTTTGTTGTCACCCTGAAAGAAATTCTGTAACAAGACACCTTAAATGCACTTAAACAGGACATTGATGTTGTAAACAAACCTATTACAACCAGAAAGTAGTGGATACATTTGGGTATTGCGACGTACGCAGTTTCACTAAAAGTTACGTCTCTGAGCGTGATGTTCACATTATTCTGATCAATCCCTGTATGTCTTGATGAAAGTTCTTTTCAAATTTCTCATATCGAAGGGAATGCAAATACATACAACGTTACATACAACACAAATACATACAACGTTACGACGGTACTACAGAAATTTAGTGAAAATTTACCTTGCGTTACCTTCATCAAATGTACCTGCTAACAGAAATATCTGAAATAAACAAATTTACATGAACAAAAAGCATATTTTCGCACGCACAGATACACACACACACACACACAGAGAAATAAAATCTGTTAGTCATAAAGAAATACACAATTTCATATTTTCGAAACCTTACGTAAAAGAAAGGATTAATCAGGGTTCTTTGTTTAATTTGAAGTTCTTAAAAATTAGAGTTCCTTTTTTAATCAACCGAAAATTGGATTTTTATATATCTCAGTATGTGTTTTGCTTACTGCCAAAGTTTCCCGATAGTTCATCTATGATTTACTGAAGCTTTCATCAGAATATCTTTTTTTCTAATAAAACTAATAATCAAATACTTCACTGAAAAATGAAAATTAAAAAAATTAAAGAAAAGAAAAGTTAACCTTTACACGTGGTTAGGTTCCCCACCTCACATTTTGTAGTTAAGCAATAAGACTTTTTACCCTAAACAAGAATAAGAATAGCAAATAACAAAAAAAATTACGCTAAAAGAAGACTAAAAATATTAAAAAACGGAACCCATCAGAAGTCAAGATTACGACACTGCTACAGGAATTTAGTGAAAACTTTACTTTGCATTACCTTCATCGAATACACATGCCAGAGCTGAGATGGGCTTAGGCCAAACCCGAAGTAGGGTCCCGTTCGGGCTCGGGCTGCCTAATACTTACTGGAGTTCGGGCTCGGGCTCTGAGAGGGGGAGAGATTTTCTTCATTTTTCTTTTAATTTGATTTTACATAATTTATCACACGAGACTTTTTTACACTTTCGAGTTGTTAAAGAGATTTCTTTGACAACTGGGTCTATAGGAAGTCGATTTATCGTGCTGAAGGATATTAAAAACACAGTTTTGCCGTCTTTACACGATTTAAAAAATTACGGTTAAAATGATATATACATGAGCACTTTCAAGTCCACTGTGGACCCGTCATCAGATGCTGTGGTTGCACTGTGCCCTGGGAGGGTATATATTATGTAGTATGCGCACTGACGAAATAGTATGTTTTGGCATGCGCACGCGAAATAGTATGTTTTGGCATGCGCATGCTCACTGGGTCTAGATGAGGAGTAGGGATTCGGCAGGGATATCCATTCCGGGCTTGGGTAACAAAGTACCATAGGCCATGAATAACTGGATTTCTGTGAAGGAAAAGTTTCTTTAAGAACTGCAGACAGTAGATAGCAAGCTGACGAAATTTTGCTCCCCACCTCAAAGGAGCAGCTCCCTGCTAATTATATTGAGCAACGTATGATATAGATCGTTATGCCTCCCGATTTTTCCTGATAGCCCCTCCCCTCCCCTACCCGCCCCAGAAACATTATAGGAAGAAATGAATGGTCAAAGAAACTATACAAATAGATAGACATTCCTTTAACTCTCCGCAGTTGAGAAAGACATCGGTTAATTGCACGGCTAGGAAAGACTAGAAGAGACTTTTTTTATCATGCCTAAACAGATTAATCATAGTTTTCGTGCCCGGGCTCTATCTTGCAATGTAAATTTCGGGCTTGGGATGACATAACTCGAGCTCGGGCTGACATACATCGGGCTTGGGCTCATAAAATCGAGCCCAAATCTGCTCTGATACCTGCTAACAGAAATATCTGAAAGAAACAAAATTTACATTAACAAAAAGCACTTTTTCGCATGCACTCACGCGCGCTCATACACATACACGCACGCACGCACGCAAGCAAGTAAAATCTCTTAGACTAAAGGTAATACACATTTTCATGTTTCCAAAACCTTATATAAAAGAAAGGAAATTAGTTAGGGTAAATGAAAACCTGCATGACTTGAGTTATTTTTTTAATCAACCAGAGATTTGTTTTTTATACACTGAGTGGCCACTTTATTATGACCATCTGACAGTTTTAAGTAAACGAGCTATGGCTGCACGCTGTTACCGCCAGAGGACGAGGCTAGTATAAAAAGGCAAGGCTTACTGCTTGCGACAGTAGTAGAAGTGATTTTTGGGTAACGAGATGGGTAAAAAATGCTATTTGATGGACTTTCAGCGTGGGATGATTGTAGGATCTCGGAACCATGGAGCGAGTATCACCGAAACCGCCGCAATCGTGAAATATTCCAGAGCAGCTGTGGTTAAAGTTTTTAAAGACTGGACTGAAAGCCAAAAAACTGGGTCTCTAAGTACAACGTGTAGTCGTCATCGACTAGTGACTGCTCGGGCGGAACGGAGAGTGTTCAGTCTGGTAACAGATAACAGGAGGGCAACAGTGCAGCAAATTACAGACCATCTTAACCAAAGATTTCCTTAAATGATCTCTGCACTCACTGTTCACCTACACTGCATCGGATGGGATATGGCAGCCGAAGGCCCGTTCGAACACCTTTGCTGTCTGCAGTTAACAAGAGAAACCTTCTCCAGTTCGCACAGGAGCACAGGGATTGGACAGTCGATAATTGGAAACAAATTATGTGGTCCGATGAATCACGTTTTCAGTTGCCATGCCGATGACCCAGTGAGGATTTGGCGGAAACAGCGCGAAAGCATGGGCCCCAAATGCATTGTTACAACCCTTCAAGCTGGTGGAAGCAACGTTATGGTTTGAGGAATGTTTTCCTGGCATGCTTTGGGCACTTTAATTCGTGTTGATCAACGTCTGACTGGCACATCATATCTAAACATCGTTGCGGATCAAGTGCATCCTGTCATGTGGGTGGCTTATCCCAATGGCGATGGCTACTTTCAACAAGATAATGCGTCCCGCCATAGTGCTTCTTTGGTACAGTATTGGCTTCAGGAACATGCCGGTGGGTTTACTTTGCTTAGGTGGACCCAACAATCTCCAGATCTCAACCCCATTGAGAATTTGTGGGATGAAGTTGAACGAGCCATCAGACAGCTGGATCCACAAACCCTGCAATCTCACACTCTTGGAAAGTGCTATTCATCAAGCATGGTCTCAGATTCCACAAACCACCTATCAACATCTCGTGGAGTCCATGCCACGAAGAATCGACGCAGTATTAAAGGCAAAAGGTGGCCCAACGAAGTACAGAGGGTGTATGTAGTCATAATAAAGTGGCCACTCAGTGTATAAAATAAGGGAAATCAATCAGTACTCGCAAAATCCTGTAGCATGTGCTGAAGCAATTTATATAACATTTGCTGAAACGAATATATATAGCGTTTGGTGAAACAAAAATACAAGGGGCATCCTGAAAGTAATGCCTCTTCCTTAATAACTTATGAAACTTTGAAGTAATTTTAATAAAACTGCACTGACATGCAATACGATGTGTTAAAAATGCGGAAGGCAATTTTTTTAAGAATCGGAAATAAAGATAACGAAAGACAGAGAAAAGCAGTGAACCGTAATTGAATTCTTGGAAAAAGAGGGGTGTGATTCTCCAGAATCAATAGAAACCCCTTGGCAGTATATGGAGCTGCCACAATCGATATCAGTAATGTCCGAAGATGGATGAAGATGTTTCAAGAAGGGGAAAGTTCAGTGTCGGAAAAACAACGGAGTGGAAGACCAGCAACCGCAGTGACAGATGTCAATAGGCAACGAGTGAAAGACCTCATCACAGCTGATCGTCCTGTCACCATCCAGGAGTTGTGTAAGGCAATTGATGGCGGTCATAGTGCTACGGAAATATTAATTAGGGATCTGGGTTACAGAAAAATTTGTTCAAAGTGGATCCCAAGAAGTCTAACCCGTGAATAATATGATTAAAGGGGAGACATGTACCTGAGTCTCTTGGACTGTTATGAGAGGGAGGGTGAGATGTTTTCCTCTAATGTTGTAATGGGGGATGAAACCTGGGTGTTCATTCATGACCCAGAAATAAAACGTGAGTCAATGGAATGGCATCGGACACCTTCATCTCGACAGAAAAAGTTGAAAAGAACTCGCTCCGCAGGGAAAGTGATGGTGACATTTTTCTGGGACAAACGTGGTGTATATAGCATTTGCTGAAACAAAGTTATATTGCATTTGCTAAAACTAAATTATTATGCATTTTTTGAAACAAAATTATATTTAATTTGCTGAGACAAAATTACATTGCATTTGCTGAAACAAAATTTTGTTATCATTAGCTGAAACAAAATTATATAGCATTTGCGATTCTTTCAGTCAACAAAAAATTGTATATTTAGATATTTCAATACTTGTAACACTTATTTTCAAAGTTTCCGGTAACGTCATTGATGATTTAATGAAATATTCGTCAAAACGTATTTTTGAAAAAAACCATATAAACACGGTACATATCTGAATAGTACGAACTAATAGTGAAAGAAGACTGACCAGTACACGCGGTTCGATTTCTTCTGCCGACTTTCCCGGGTAATAAAAGGGCTTCTACAAGAATACGACGTGTGATGAAAAAGTAGCCAGACTCGTTCTACTTGTGAAAATCGCCGAATCACTATTGGCGCGTTATCTGAAGACTCCAACAATAGTTTCGTTTCATTTCAATCTATTCTTACGTACGATTTTTGTATGGTAAGCGTCTCAGACAAATTTGAGCTAAAACAAGCCTGTGTTTCCGCTGCTAGGAACCAGCTTCAGTGAGTCGATAACAACGAAAACTTAATAAAAAATTATCACAACTGGTGATGAATCGTGGATTTATGAGTATAACCCCGAAACTAAGGCTTTGTCTTCATACTTGGAGGACCTCAAAACAAGCCTGTGTTTCAGCTGCTAGAAACCTGCATCAGTGAGTCGACAACGACGAAAACGTTTCAAAACTATTACAACTAATCATGAATTGTGGGTTTATGAGTATGACCCCGAAACTAAGGCCCAGTCTTCATACTTGGAAGACCTTAACAGAAGCCTGTGTCTCAGCTGCAAGGAACCTGCTTCAGTAAGTCGACAACGACGAAAACCTTTAAAAAATATGATAACTAGTGATGAATCGTGGGTTTATTATTATGACCTCGAAACTAAGGCCTAGTCCTCATACTCGAAAGACCTCAACCTCCGCCAGGCCCAAAAAAGCAAAACTGAGTTGCAGCAATGTCAAGAGGACGCCGACTGCTTTTTTCAATCGTGAGAGAATTGAGCATCATGAATACTCTCCATCAGGACAGACAGTCAACAACCAGTTCTACTGTCAAGTTGTGCGGCATATGTAGGAGGCATTTTGTCGTAAAAGGACTGAGTTGCATTACAGCTAATAGTGGCTACTTCACCATAACATCACATCTGCCCAGACATCGGAACTTGAGCAGCAGCTTCTTGCTAAGTGCAGAATTGCACATGTGCGACAGCCACCCTGTTCGTCAGATCTCGCTCCCTGTGACTTTCTCCACAAAGTCCACACTGCATTTATTAAATAAAAAGTATGACTTTAAGATTTGAAACTTAATTGCCTTCGAAATAGTCCCCTTCCGAAGCCACGCACTTAGCCCAGCGCTGTTTCCACTGGTCGAAGCATTTTTGAAGTAATCTTCTGAAATAGTGAACAGACTTACAAATTCGAAACTTAATTGCCTTCGAAGAAGTCCCCTTCAAAAGCCACGCACTTAGTCCAGCGCTCTTTCCACATTTAAAAGCATTTTTTAAGTCATCTTCTGAAATAGTGAACAGTAGCTTCGTCGCATTCTGTTGTATGTACTTCCTCAATATCTTGAAATCTTTCTCCTTTCAAGTGGTATTTTTTTTTTAAATTTACATCATTTTCCATTCAAGTGGTACTTTTTTTTTAAATTTACATCATTTTCCATTCAAGTGGTATTTGCTGTTTAAATTAATTGATATTGAGGAGGTACAACAGAATGCGACGAAACAGCAGTTCGCTATGTCAGAAGATGACTTTGGCACTCCGGTGGCGCAGTGGTCTAAGCGATAGCTTCTGATCATTCGTCCGGGATGGGCCCGGTTTAAAATCCCGGTGAGGAATCGATGTTGGGTTTGTCTTACGGAGCTAGCCCTATCCTTTTGCTGGAACCAGTAACCTTAAATTAGGGAAGGGCGACAGCTTATAGCCCACTGAGTTGCTCACGGTGGTCGTTAAATCTCCAATAAAAAAAAAGTTGCTTCTAGAAGTGGGAAAAGCACTCGGCCAAATCTGCTGCTTCGGAAGCGAAATACTTCGGAGGCGGTTAAGCTTCAAATCTGTAAGTCGTACTTTTTTTAAAGAAATCCAGGGTGCACGTTTTTGATCACACCTTGTAAGAACAGTAATTTATAAAACAAAAATAGCAGCAGTAAAAAGATGGATAAAACTAACAACAGAAAACGGAGCAGATCAGGGATCAAGGTACGATATACCTTGTACGCTTTTTTTTTCAGCGGATGGTATGAAAACACAAATTTACTGGTGGGGAGCTTGAACCGCATTCGGTTCTGGGCCAGCCGAATGTTTTCCTAATTAAGCTACACCGACAATGATTATAACTAATACTTGCCGTCTCGATATGTGCGTAATGCCTCTAGTACTGGGTTTGAAAGACAGTAATGCCCGATGACATGTTACCCGATAATGAAGCCATTTCCACGGCACACATTAGACACTGAGAGAGTGCAGCACATCGGCTGACATAAGTAAGTACGTGGCTTAAGTATATGGCAGTTAGCCGTCAAAAGGAGTGGAGTGAAAGTGCCAGCCAACATGGAAGTGGACAAGGAGCACATACGCTATCGCAGGTTGTACGAGTTTCGATGTCGCCATAGTTCCTTAGCAAGTGCTGTAAGGAACATTACCAGTATGCAACCTAATGTCATATCACATCGTTGGTTCGAATGGTTTCGATAGGGTAATTTTGACCTGTCAGACCATCCCAAACCTGGAAGACCCGCAACAGTAGATATGGACGTGCTGAAGACCTTAGTGGAGACCGACTCACTATGAATTCGCGGGAGTTGGCTGAAAAGTTAGGGAGCACAGCTGAGACGGGCTGAGCCCGAGCCCGAAAGCCCGAAGCAAAGCCCGAGCCTGAATCGGGCTCGGGCTGTAGAATATTTACTGTGGTTCAGGCTCGGGTTCTTAGAGACAGAGAAAGAGGGAGAGAGATAGAGAGCGAGATATTTTTTTTTATACACTGGCGTGCAAAAATTAAGGACGAGACGGTTTTTCAAATGTAACGTCATGCAGAAGTGCTCCACATCGACACAAATCATACCATAAGATCCCCAATATGTAAGAATATGGGACAAGTGAGCAAAACAGTCCAAACAAGGAATCCAAAGGATACAAAGGCACTTTATTGAAAAGGTAGTTTCGAGCACAACTGGACGGAAGACAAACGTCCATGTGACAAGCGGCTGCCAAGAAAAATCCAGTCTTTAGTAGGGGATATGATCACCCTGGACTGCGTTGCCGGATTTACAACGTCTGGCCATGCTGAGGACGAGGTTGTCAAGGAACTTTTGAGGCATCGCAGCCCATTCCTCTTGTAGCGCCAATCGCAGCTGCGGAATCGTTGCTGGCGGCTGGTGACGTGCTGCCAAGCGTCTCCCGAAAAGGTCCAATGCGTGATCGATTGGATTTAGGTCCGGGGACCTTGCGGTACCATCCATGCGTCGAATATCTTCACTCTCCAACAGCTCTGCGACAGCCATTGTACGTTGAGGCGTAGCGTTGTCGTCCATGAAGAGAAACTCAGGACCCACAGCACCTCTAAACAGACGCACGTGAGACAGGAGAACCTCGGTTCAATAGCCGACACCAGTGACTGCACCTCCTTGGAAGATGTGGAGGTCAGTACGGCTACCAAGCACGATACCGCCCCAAACGAGAACTCCGCCACCTCCAACCCGGTCCCTTTCGATGATGTTGGAGGTGTGATTGCGTGTCCCCTGCTTTCTTCAGATGTTCGTACGTCCGGAATAGCTCGTCAGACTAAATCGGCTTTCATCCGTAAAGAGAACTCGACCCCATTGCTGATGTGTCCAGTTCTTATGTTCCTGACACCTCGGGTACCGCCGTCTGCGATGAGCAGGCGTTAATGGCACACACCGTACTGGTCGTCCTGCAAATAGACCACCTTTGTGCATCATACTGGCTACGGTAAAAGGCGATAACGGACGTCCAGTTGTCTGTTGCAAGTGCCTTGCGATTTTTCCTGCTCTCTGCCGTCTGTCTCTTCTCTCCTGTAAGACAATATACCGTTCGTCCGCCGCAGTGGTTGCTCGTGGACGACCACTGCTAAACTCTCGGACAGCTGTTCCTGTCGTTTGAAATGCTCTCCTAGCTCGTGAAACGATGATCATAAAATGATCATATGTAGAGGATTTTAGGAAGGGAGTGTCTGACCCCAGGTCTTAAACAACCCTTAGAAATAGGAAGCTAGGAGATTTGGGCTACAGTGCCCTATAGGAAAGTGACACGGAAGTGAAGGAGAAAGGGGAAGGAAGACGCCCTTATTTATTATCGGGGGACCAGTACCCTGGGTCCGACGGTTTAACGTGCCCATCGGACGCACGGCAGATATTTAATGAATCGAGCTTTCGTACCTGCCGCGATCGAACCTGAGGTCCTTTCCGTGGCAGTCACCAATGTTGCCCACTAGGCCACCCGCGGCCTTGTGAAACGATGCTGTGAGCGATCCCGAATTCATCGGTCACACTAGTCACACTTAGAACTTCTTCCAACTTCCCAATGACGCGACCTTGGGTAAAGTCATCCAGATGTCGTCTACTATATCACACGGTGGCAGCAACTCGACGTCGTTCAAACCAATGTACACCGTGCAATAGCTTTCACCAAATTGCTGAGCGTACACCGCCCGTGTGATTTATACCCTTCCGACACTCCCCCCTACACCATGCTGCATTTTTCGCATTCCCTACCGTACCGGACCCTAGTCTATCTCCTGAATGGTCTTTCGGTCCGTTCTGCTTGCTCGTTCCGCTGTTATGCTAATTTCTCCTCTTCGTCCTTATCTTTGGCACACCAGTGTAAATAAATGCGATTTTATATGATTTAGCAAATGAGACAATTTCTAGTTGTTAAAGAGAATTCTTCGGGAATTGGTTCTGGTTGGGGAGCTGGCATCCGAAACGGCAATTTATTTCGGGCTTGGGTAGAAAATGCCATAGACCAGTGCAGAGAAGAAAAGGCCTTTTCAAGAACTATAGATATTGGATAGTTGATAGCATGCCGACGATAATTTATCCCCAATCTCCACGCAGTAGCTCCCTGCTAACCATATTTAGCAACGTACATAATTGCAGCGCATTATTGCGGTATAATATTAGCATTATTTGAGAAACATAAAACTTAAGCATCGCCCGATCATTTTGGATGCCGGTTTCCCGAAGCACTTCAGATGGAAACAAACAGTCGAAGAAAATCATAGAGTTCACTATAAAAATGGATAGAGGTCCCTTTCCCACTCTTCATTTGAGAAATACTTTGGTTAATTGCAGGAGGAGGAGAGAGTGGAAGTGTGGAAAAGGGGATGTTTCTTATTAATGGTTGAACAGGTTAGCCAATTTTCGGGCTAGTTCAGGCCCGAGCTTTATCTTGCAATATACAATTTGAGCTCGGGTGGTATCGGGCTGATATACCACGGACGTCCTCGAGCTGCGAAAATTTCACCCTATCTCAGCTCTACTGGAGACTACCAGCACGAACATTATCACACACCTGCCTCAACTTGGGAAGGTGCATAAGAGGGGAGCTTGGGGCACTCCATCAACTCACAGATCAGCAGGAAGCAAATTGAATTAGTGCAGAGACTCCAATTCTGATTGAAAAATTCAGTTGTAAACGCTTAAAAAATCTGTAGTTTTCGGCTTTTTTCAATGGTAATGAATAAAATTGTACCACATACTCGATAAAAAAACAAATTGTCAAAGCATGAAAATGACTGTAAATTCACTGAAAAAAAGATAATTTTTGCTTACAAAATTTTTTCGTAAATTGAAAATATTTCGTGAGAAACACCAAATGTCTACAATATTTTTTTTTCCATTTTTTTCTCTTAGGTTATCTCGAAAATTAATGCATGTTCCAATGCGAACCTTACAGTAAACATATTAAGCACCTACACAGACAAGAAGTTGTTTATCGCCGGCTTCAAATCCCGAAAAGAATGAAAAAAAAGTAGTTTTTATTTCCTGGGATTTCTTCCCTGCAATGAACAAAGAAAAATTGTTCAATGCAGGAAACAATTATGTTATTACTTACGACTTTACGCAAAAAATAATAAAAAATTAAGGACTTTCCAAGATCTGGAGAGAGAGAGAGCTAAAACTTTAGGACGTCTTAGGGATTCCCTGGGGCGTGATAATGCAACGATATTGAAAACATCCAAGAAACACTCTCCAACGCGTTTAATGAATGTTAAAATCTAGAAAACAGGATAATATACTTTTACGCATATCCTTAGAAAGGACTTTTAACTTAGATTTTCAATTTCCGTTGTGCATCCGGTGATTTCCGTAATCCGTAACGGACCAACGATTACCATAGTGACTACGGAAAATCAGTTGCAGTTGGAGTCCCTGTGAGGGCATGTGCTTCTCTGCTGTCACGTGACCAAGTTAAACCGTTCTTGGATCGCATTAGGTACCGAGAAATGGGTGCTGTATGACAATGTCAGCGCCCGATAGCAGTGTTTCGACTAAAAAAAAAAGCCCATGCCGACAAACAAACCCGGCATTAACCCACGTAAAGACCTGCTCTCTATTTGGTGGAATCTCTCAGGGTGTCGTGTTTTTGGGCTGTTCTCGGACAACACTAATATCACAGCGGTCAGCTCGACAATCTGCACGCATAGCTCACGCCGCAGCAACAAGCACGACTGAAACTCAAGTGCGTCCTTCTGCAGCTGAATGGAGCGAGACCTCACACAGGACGGGTGACCTGTTACAAGATCATGGAGGGAGGCTAGGAGATGGTGCTGCACCCAGCCTATTCCCCGGGCATTGGCCCAAGCGACTTCCACCTTTTCCGGTTGTTGTAGCATTTGCCGGACGGACAGCGTCTCATCAACCGGGTCGATGGCGCTTGCCGCCACAATTCTACCGGGAAGATGTCTCTTGCCGCCGTAATTCTTCCGGGACGATATGCAACAGCTGCCCAGACGATGGGAGCAGATCGTTACAAAAAATGGCGACTGCATTTTAGCACATTTCTGTTCCGCATGATATCTCTAGAGAAGAACTATGCTAATTGTAAAGACGACTATACTATGCTAAGGTAATACATAAGCGCATATTATTACTATCATATCGCTTGACCGAGTGCTATTTCTTTACTTTATTTAGGCGATTAGCGTAGAGAACTATACCGGAACATTCTATCAAATTGCCTAAGTGAAATAAAGAAAATAACCCTGGGTCGTGCTTTTTCATCGACATTTTGCAAAACAGAAACAAACAGTAAGTACACGTGAAAATATAAAAACATAATGTGTATATATAGAAAAGCTCATAAAACAAAGTGAATTGACATGACCAACCTTAAATAGCATCATAATACCTTCAAATTGGAACTGAGGAACAGATTCTCCGCTCTAGAACATCTAACATTAGAAGAAGTGGACATATCTGGAAGTTAACAGAAAAGTAACCAAAGCTCTTATGGAAACAGCAACAAGATTAGCTGGATCTAAGAACAAATTGCATGTGAACAAATTATCAGGAAACACCAAAATGTTGATGCAATCAAGAAGAGAGATGAGGACAACTAAAGACGATGTGACTTGCAAAGTGGAATATATAGAGCTATGCAAGACAGTACGAAAAAGTATAACCAGGGTCGTAAGGAAATTCAACTGTGCACTAGTGAGGAAAGCAATTGAAAACAACCAAAGCCTAAAGATAGCAAAGGGGCATCTCAATAAGTTAAGAAAACAGATTGTGGCACTGAGAGAAGAAGATGGTTCTGTATCAAGAAAAAAGAGACGAAAATTTGACAAGAGTAAAAGATTTCCACTCCAAATTATATGAAAGGGATGATACATGTACTCCAGGACATCATGAAAGGTACCAGTACCAGAGTTCTTCCAGTCCTCCCAGCAGAAGTTGCATATGCAATCAAGAACATAAAGCGGGGAACAGCTTCAGGAGAACATGGAATTACTGTAGACATCATACAAGAAGCAAGTGGAGAAATTGAAACAGTACTCACCCAAGTTTTCACTCGATGCCTTAACGAAGGAAAGATACCTGAGGATTGGAACTACGCTACAATGATATTACTACATAAAAAAGGGGCATTAAGGATCTCATTAACTACAGACCTATCAGCCCCCTATTAGTGGTTTAAAAAATCTTCACTAAAGTTCTTTCACACCGCTTGAGGTAACACTGGACATGGCTAAACTGAGAGAACAAGCCTGATTCAGAAGTGGCTACAGCACAATAGATCATATCCACGTACTGAGAGAACTAATTGAAAGAGCGAGGGAATATGAACTTCCATTGTGCATGGCTTTTATCGAATATGAAAATGCCTTTGATTCAGTGAAACCATCAGGAGTTACAATGGATTTGAAATTCTGCGGTGTTGATGATGCATACATTAATATTATTAAAGACATCTATGAAAATGCAAGTGCAAAGATTCGTCTGTTGAGAATACAGCACACATAAAAATTTAAAAGGGAGTGAGACAAGGTGACACCATGTCTCCCAAGCTCTTTAATGCCACGTTGAAAAATGTCTTTCAATCACAGGACTGGGAAACGAAAGGGATATAGATTTATCGAATGATGGAGAAAAGCTTTAGATCACAGATGCGTACGTTTACCTTGTACAGCAGATATCAAGTAAGGGTCACATTGATGAAGAAATTATTCGGCGTATAAAATTTTGCCTATAGAGCTTTCGGAAGAAACAGCATAATTTTCAAGAACAATATGCCATTATGTCTTAAAAGAAAAGTTATTGAACAATGCATCCTCCCAGTGCTTACGTATGGTGCAAAGACGTGGACCTTAACTAAAAGAGACATACAAAGGCAGCAGACAACTCAAAGTAGTATGGAGAGGTGCATGCTTGGTCTAACCAGGAGAGATAAGAAGAGGAACTCATGGATCAGAAAAAGGGCAAGAGTGGGAAGACATCATGATCAGAGTTAAATCCCTGAAATGGCAATGGGCTGGACATACTGCCAGAAGGACAGACCATCGATGGACAGCCGAAATTTTAGATTGCATTCCAAGGGACAGGAAAAGACCCATAAGAAGACCACTTGGGATAAGGGTGGATGAAATTCGAAAGTATGCGGGTGTAACATGGAGGAGACTGGCACAAGACAGACCGTTGTGGAAGAGGATTGAGGGACTTTCGTCCAGCAGTGGATTGATAATGGTTGACAATGATAATGATGATATATAGAAAAGCATACAAAATATATATACAAAAAAAAAAAAAGAAAAGATACCGTCCTTAAACCGTGCATAAGCCCTTCAGATCACAATTTCCTCTTCATTTTCTTTCTCAGCGAGTACTGGAACAAGTTGATCTTACATGCTTTCTCAAAGAATTTCTATGGGAATATTTCTTCCCACATATGTCACATGCATACGGTTTTTCCCCAGTATGCACAAGCAAATGGCTCTTCATGTTGTACTGAAACTTGAATCTTTTATGACACGCAGGGCACTCAAATAACTTCTCTTGCGTATGATTGGCACAATGCCGACGGAAATTTCCCACTTGGGAGAATTTCTTTTGGCAGATCTCACACTCATGTGGCTTCTCCTCGGTGTGGATAAGCAAATGAGCCTTTAAATTAGTTTTCTGGGTAAACTGCTTTGGGCACAGGTGGCATTTGTGTGCCTTTATGTTGTTGTGTGTGCGTAAATGCACGTTGAGATTCGATTTCACGCTGAAACCTTTACGGCATATTTCGCATTCGTAGGGCTGCTCTTTGGTGTGTGTGCGGTAATGAAAAGTCAGAGCTGACTTTTGAGTGAAGCTCTTCGCGCATACTTCGCATGCGTAGGGCTTCACTCCTGCGTGAATATTTTCGTGAGCTTTCAAGTTGCTGCTCTTTGTAAAACATTTATGGCATGTTTCACACTCAAAGGGCGGCCCCCGACGTCGTGGGTGATCTACCAAAGATTCACTGTCCATCTCCTCGCTGTGTATGCGGAGATCAGACTGTTCTGTAGATGTGCCTTCAATGGGGTCCATGACTTCGACGAAGAAAATTCCGAGACAGATTACAATCGTTTCTTCAAACCGATTAACTTCAGATGGGCCTCTTAGGAACCACTTCCGGCGTAACTCTGTCGAACTGTAGTAAAAGAAAAGGTTTATTTAAAAGTAAAATGATAAGTTCATGAAGGTAATCAATACATTGAACGCAGTGTGTATAAAATTAGAATACACCGAATTCTCGAGTGCAGTGAGAACATTCTTACAAATCCACTCCGGCACAAAAATAAAAATTCAAAGCAGATTATCAGGAACGAAAATAAAACAGCCAAAAATATAATACCCCTGCGCCACCTAGCGAAAAAATGAGTAATATTTCAAACGCGAAGTGCTTTACACCGTAGACGGATCTAGTTACAAAATGAATTTTTTTCAATCAGATTTGTACAATTGGTAAATAATGAAGAAAACGTTGTTTACTAAAACATGCCGTAGACCTATGCGTTAAGAACAATAATGTATATAGCAAAGTATAACCAAAACAAAAGAAATTTTTTCTAAACACTTTTGACGTTTAACTGAATTTCACCTTCCTTTTGAGTTTTAGTTTTCTTATAGATATTTGGATACTTCTTGGTTAAATTTTTGCTAACTCAACGGAACATTACTTTCCCGAGCAGCTTTTGGAATTTGGCAACACTGACAGGGAGTCTGAGCAACATTAAATGAATGTGTAAAGTAGAGGATTTGGAGTAGTTTCTAATGAAATATATGAGGGTCATTACTAAAGTTTCTAATAAAGATATACGAGATTCATAGATAAAGTTTCTAATAAAGATATACGAGTGTCATAACTAAAGTTTCCAATAAAGATGTATGAGGGTCATAACTAAAGTTTCTAATTAAATATACGAGGGTCATTACTAAAGTTTCTAATATATACGAGGGTACTAACTAAAGTTTCTAATAAAATAAACCAGGGTCATAACTAAAGTTTCTGATAAATATATTTAAAAATGGGAAACTAGAACTTGTAGAAAGGGACGGATTGCCTTCACAAAACCAGGCTGGTCACTTTAGTGCTAAGGTCCACTGCAAGTGCATTAGTACCTCTCAATATGAGACACACATGGGACAGGGCATATTGTCCTTTAAATAGAAGTGTCCCTTATTGAGATATTCCTAACGAAATTGCATTGCATAAATTCGTAATAGGCATTTCATTTTAATATCGAATGTAATTTTTTTACGTAGATGAGTGTAAATCTCAAATGCATAGCGTGTTACGAAGATGTCAGTAAATCTCAAATGCACAGCTTGTTTGTTACGCAGATGACAGTAAATCTCAAATGCATAGCTTGTTGCGCAGATGACAGTAAATTACAAATGCATAGCTTGTTACGTAGATCAAAGTAAATCTCAAATGCGTTGCTTGGTATGTAGATGACAGTAAATCGCAAAAGCATAGCTTGTTACGTAGATGACAGTAAATCTTAAATGCGAAGCTTGTTACGTAGATGACAGTAAATTTCAAATGCCTTGCTTGTTATGTAGATGACAGTAAATCTCATATGCATGGGTTGTTACGTAGATGACAGTAAATCTCAAGTGCAGAGCTTCTTACGTAGATGACAGTAAATCTCAAATGCATTGCTTGGTATGTAGATGACAGTAAATCTCATATGCATGGGTTGTTACGTAGATGACAGTAAATCTCAAATGCATTGGTTGTCACGTAGTTGACAGTAAATCTCAAATGCATAGCTTGTTAAGTAGATGACAGTAAATCTCATATGCATGGGTTGTTACGCAGATGACAGTAAATCTCAAATGCATAGCTTATTACGTAGATGACAGTAAATCTCAAATGCTTTCCTTGTTCTGTAGATGACAGTAAATCTCATATGCATATGTTGTTACGTAGATAACTGTAAATCTCATATGCATGGGTTCTTACGTAGATGACAGTAAATCTCAAATGCAGATCTTGCCCCAAAACAACTCAGAATGGTTTTATCAAAAATGTGCAATACTGCGTTCGACCTTGGCACAAGTCTCGAAGAAAACTGTAGTCCCTGTAGTAACGATAGCAACCGACCGCACCTGTTTATCGCGTATGCGTCGTTAGTAGTGCGCAGTTTAAAAAGCGGTGTTTCGTGAAACCTTAGTGTTTTCGAGCTGTGATTTTTCGGGAAAATGGGTGTGAAAGAGGAACAAAGATGCCGCATTAAATTTTGCTGTGGACTTAGGATGTCTGTCGGAGAGACTTTCCGTCTTACTGAAGAGGCTTAGAAAGATGAATGTCTGGGGAAATTAACAATTTAGAAAAGCATAAAGAATTTATGAATGGTCGTGAGTCGGCGGCTTTAATCGCGCATGGAGAAAGACTTTCAACGAGCGTTAAAAAGGTAAACACCAATACAGTAGGTGTTATCATACGGGAAGACAGGCTCCTATCAACTAGAGATATCGAAGGTATGGTTCACATTTCAAAATCATCAATTCACACAATTTAAATCGTGCATTTGAGCATGTAACGAGTTCGTTGAACTTGGGTTCACCAAAGTGGAGATTCTTCAAATACGTGGCGTCAGTGAATAAACAAGACATCACTCTTTCCACGTTTTAAAACGTGGAAAGAACGATGTCTTTGTTTATTCACTAACGCCACGTATTTGGAGGATTTTTAACTTTGGATCTCACCGTTTGGATTTAACTGCTATAATTAATATATAGCCAGTGTCGTTAATGCCCACCAGATGGAGACGTCTGAGTAGCTAAGCCCATCTTACGGATTTATGATGTCAGAAGCTGACAGAAAAACACACATAGCGCCATGGATTGTTGGCCACAATGGTTTAAGGCTAACACGCACTCGGCTAGATATTGAGAGATCTGGGATTCTATTCCGCAGCAGTGGCCGAATATCTATTTTTCGGTTGCTGTGTGTTGGGTTCATCATTTCTTTTCATGCCAGTTCTATCGTTTCGTATTTGGAGAAAATAATTATTAAGTCGATGCCCCAAGCTGTATATAGTCCTAACTTGTCACCATGTGACTTCGGGTTGTTCCCCATTTTAACCCTTTATCCGGGTGGAACGAATTAACTCGGGGTTAACAAAATAATCTGAAATCCGCTCGAACGAATATATTCGATGTCTGAGAAGCGGCTCGAACGAATATATTCGATGTCTGAGAAGTGGCTCGAACGAATATATTCGATGTCTGAGAAGTGGCTCGAACGAATATATTTGATGTCTGAGAAGTGGCCCGAACGCGACAGGAACGAGTGAACCTGCGCATTTACCTTACGTTTATCATTCTAAGTGGTCATTTGGGGGTTTATAATTTTCATTAATCCTTCCTGTCTGATTATCGTTTCCGCTAAGGATGCTAAGATATAAGCGACGAACTTACGAAAGAGAAAAGATGCTTGAGCAAGTTGCTTCCACATAGTGGCATGATGTCTGTATCCGGGGGACTACGACTTTCGAATCATTCCTTGGCTAATGCAACAGAGAATAAACGACTATAAGGGAATCGAACTACATTGTGTAAAGCTAAGAACTTGTAAGGGAGCAATTACAATAAGCGACAGAATTATTGTCCTCACTCCTGTGATCAAAGAAGGAAAAATTGTTTTGCCGTTGATTGGTATAACCCGGTCACTATGGGAACGCTTCTGTTTGAGGAGCGCTGGAGAATTTGAGCAATTTTTTGGATCAATTACATCTGCCGCTTAAAAGGTTATTAAAGAAGACATTACGAAGACTACAATTTGAGACTGAAAAACAACTTATTACAGCTACTTTGAGGCGCTTCAATGGCTTTTCAGAATTCCAGAACACGTTCAAAAAGTGGGCGGAATGTTGGAACACCTGTATTCGATCCAATGGACAATATTTCGAAAAGATGACCACTTCCTTGATAATTAAGATAGGCATGTTTTTCTAAAAAATACATTCTGACTTGTTTTAGGACAACCCTTGTACGATAAAAATGTAAAATACGTATGTATAAAACAGAAATACATTAAATGTGTAAAAGCACAGTACCTCTATATGAAACATTAGGAAGTATATGCAGTACGAATTTTTTTAAATAATCCGACACTAGGGTTTCTCTTTTAACGTACCGGCATTTTTCTTCACATGAACAGGAGGGCTGTACCAAAAGTAATGTAAAAGTGGTCATAGATTTTTCATTAACTGACAGAGTCGTTCATATTTCACATGCTGGTAGAGTTACTCATCCTCTATAGCATTCCTCCCCCATCGGGGCTAGCTTGAAATGGCGCCTCCCCTCCCCCGGCATATGCACATGTGTTCATTGCTCTATAATCAGTATTTATTTTCTTCTATTACAAGTTGAATGATGCCGGTAAGGCTTGATTGGGGATGTTTAGTAAAAATACAACTGCACTACTAAAACTACAAATATACCTAACTACAGCACTTTACACAAATGAAGTGGCATTTTAGTTAACTTTCCACAATAAACCTGCATACTTCCCAAGTTTGGAAATTGTGCATCACTAAAAGTTTTGCGTGAACTGAAAGGGGTCCTACAGCTCATTCGGTAGGTTGTCATAATGTAATGGCTCAATGGCGTATACACTGAAGGAATGCTTTTATATCATTAAAAAAAAAGACCAGGGAGATATAAAACTTAAATGAAGTAAATGAGTATTATTTATAAGTAAAAAATAATTATTCGGTTGTTCCAGAAAAAAAATCTAGACGAAAAAATTAAGATAGTGGGCCATTTTTCGAGGTCCAGCGGGAAATGTCACGATGGGCCAATCCAGACAAAAAGTTTGGTCCAACGGGAAATGTCCCGGTCATGCCAATATAGACAAAGGAATTAAGAAAGTGTGCCATTCCTCGAATGATCCAGAGGGAAATGTTCCGATGGGCCATAATCCAGGACGAAAGAGTTAAGAAAGTGAGCCATTGTACGAGTGGTCCAGCTGGAAATTTACCTGGTTGGCCAATCCAGACAAAAAGAATTAAGGTGCCATTCTTCGAATGATCCAGCGGGAAATGTTCCGGTGGGCCACAATCCAGACGAAAAAATTAAGAAAGTCGGGGCATCGAACGAGTGGTCCAATTAGAAATGACCCGGTGGGCCAATCCAGGTCGAAAGAATTAAGAAAGTGAGCCATTGCACGAGTGGTCCATGGAGAAATGTCAACCGGTGGGCCAATCGAGTCGAAAATAATGAATAAAGTGAGCCATTCCTCGAATGATCCGGCGGTAAATGTGTCGGTGGGCTAAACCCAGACCAAAACATTAAGAAAGCTGCCGGACATTCCTCGAGTCGTCCAACGGGTATTGTCGCAGTGGCCCAATACAGACGAAAGAATTTAGAAAAATGGGCCATTCCTCGAGACGTCCAACGGGAAATGTCCCGGGTGGCCCAATGCACAAGAAAGAAAAAGTAACAAAAGAAAGTGGGCCAGTCCTGGAGTGGTCCAGCGGGAATGTCCCGGGTGGGCCAATCCACACGAAATAATTAAGAAAGTGGGCCATTCCTCGAGTGGTCCAACGGGAAATGTCTTGGTGGGCCATTGAGCCACTTCCAGTAGATGACATTCTTCGAGCTCACCATGTTCAAAAAGCCGTAACGGCG